>JAGDQP010010068.1:0-56980 GCA_022664845.1 Lepisma saccharinum
AGGACGTTAATAGTGGTTCCTTGTTACATGATATTGTGTAGATATATAATGAGTAATCCTTTAAGTGACGATAACATGAGTGCTGATGGTCAGGATTATCATCCTGTATGCTGTAATCGCAATGGTGCGATAATAACTTGTACTGTTTGTATGCAACAAAAGCATCTACGATGTGAGCGAATAGCGGCTGACTTGAAACCTCTGTTAGAGTCGCGATATATTTGCAAGGCATGTAGGTCAAGTAATACTGGGACAGTCGAGGATGAAACAGGACGGGGTTCGCGTTGATTCCGAATCTAACGAGATCGAACCTACCGGTATCAGTAATCAGGGTACTTTATTGGATGCGCTCACTAAAATGATAACTAATCTCGAAAGTAAAATAGGTACTCTTGAAAGTAAGATGACTATTCAAAATACGGAGATGAAAAATGAAATATGTGCTAGAATGGAAAACTGTATACGTACTCTAAGTACTAATCTTGAATGTAAAATTGATGTGCAAGGTTCCAAAATAGATAGCGTTGTGAATGACATGGATGCGAGGTATGATGGAGTACGTAGTGAAATCGCAAGTGTTTCATCTACAACCGAGTCTCTTGAAGTCCAAGGGGAAGGTTTGCGTGTCGAAGCTGAAAAGTTGCGTACTAACGTAACCCAACCTGAAGACAGGGAAACTTGTCTTAAAGAACAGATAGTGAGTAGTGATGCTCAGTCATTCTCTGTTTTTATTCCTGGTTATAGTTTAGGATTACCCTCCATGACTACTAACTCTGTAGAGACTACAAGTCAAGGTAAACCAGTGTACTCGCTGACTACTACGACTGGAACGAATATGCCTAGGATTTCGTCCCGTAGCGTGGACTTGTTTGAGGATAGGAGACGTGTCGATCAAGGTCGGATGTTGGGAAAGCGAACATGGCCTGAGGAAGTGACCGATGATGTTTTTCCTTTTAGGTCTGAACCTTTTAAGTATCGACATCCTTCTGTTGTTTCTTCTTTACAAATTCCGTGTTCTCAACAACCCGAATTTGATCGAGATCTCAGGTTTGAATTTCCTAAGGTAACTCCTACGCCGATTTCTGTGGGTTGTCATTTTAAACCCAATGAAAGTTGTGATCCCTCGAGAGTATCTCAAAAGGAGGACACTGTGTGGCCTCAGTTAGGTCAGAGTAGAGTGGTAGAGTGTAGTTGTCGTACTCTAAATGTTCCTGGAGGTAATGCGGCCATCAGAGAAGTGAAGTGTGGTTGTTCGCAGGGAGATGATCATATGAGAGTTAGTGCTGTTTCAAACCGGCCGTGCTGTTCTCATGGAGTTGATTTGAACGCCATGGACGTCCTTCAGCCTGATTGTATAGGAAGGCCGTGCCCTTGTCGTGTGAATCGATCCGATGATGATAGGTTGGGGGAACAGGCTAATCTCGTATCTCATGACTGGGGTTGATGTGGGGAAACATAACCTCAGAAACCTGAAGCGATTTAATTGCTCCGAGCAGCGCAGGCTAGAATTACTGCCTCGAAGCAATTAAATCGAAGTCTTGCTAAATGCATGGCGGTCGCATGTATTTGGTATTTGCCTTATCGCAATTGAGCGTGACGATGACTTCACGTTAAGTCATGGTTGATTGTGATAGGTTTTATTTTGTGTGGAAAGATGTGTAATTAAATATTAAATATTAACATGTTATCTTAATCATTATATGTGAACTTTAAATAATCTATTCATATCTAAATAAAATATTACTAATACTTATTTTCTTATTATCTCAATGACTAATTATTAATTTTCTTTAATATATTAAATACTTTTCATTCTTAATTACTAAATGGTTTGATCGCCTTTTATGATTTTTCTTTGGTGTTTTGCGGTGCTAAGTCTGGCTCGTATGTGGGATGTGTTTGTTGGTATATCCAGTTTTGTTGAGAAGAAATTCAATGAACGGAGAAAGGTCTTCTCCATTCATTTCATTTCTTTTCCTGGCCCTGGGAGGAATGTAACAGCCTAGTTGCTGTTCCATTTTTATATTTATTTTCTCCCCTTTTACTTTCTTAGTCTCTGTTTTGTTTTCTTTCAGTGTGTTCTCTTTAGCTCATTCTCTTTGGTTGGTTTTAGACTCTTTGAGCGTTTTCCGCTTGGATTTTTCTTTGGATTTTTAATCGTTATCCATCCAGGTTTTCGTTAGTCACGCAGCAATGACTTGGATCTAACGCTTGTTTTTGATTGGCCCTAGTCAATGCTTCGTGACTTGTTTTTTGCTGATTGGTGTGAATCAGCCTTCTTCTCCGTTTCCTGGGAGAACTGCTCTCCCACGCCATGTTAGTTCAGTTCCAATTTTTTAAACGAAGCGACTAGATGCATGGGCTTTCCATCACCTGTACTTCCTAAGCCCTGTCTACGAAAGGTAGATATAAATACTAAATTTAACATCATTTTCGATTTCGTCTATTCCGATGCAATATATTAAATCGTGTTAAGAAGAATTAAACCGATACAAGTGCTATCAGGACTTTTCAACGTCATAATTTCGGAATTTTCACCGTATCAAATTTATTAGTTGTTTTGAGATTATTTATCAAGATGTACAATATGTTCTAAATTTTAGTATGGGGCCGCTATTGACCGAATTCTTGCATTATAAGTATCGGTTCGTTAGATTTCAATAATCATATGCCAATTTCTCGTCTCCAGTTTTTCCTAATCTATTCGAAATTCCCGGTTAGCCATGTTTGACAGCTACCGCATATTTTCCTTACTTGATCAAATTAGCAACATGTCTGCTCGATTATTTTTGCGTACCCCTTTGATGCTAATAGTAAATTTTAATTTATTCGACATGGTTCGATAATTTTGGTTTCAACTCCAGCCACTATTCTCCAATGAAAAAAATCATATTTTATAACAATATTTTGTATTTTCAAAATTTATTCAGAACGTCTTTTGTATAACGTAGTAATCATTTGTAATGACGTCACAAAATTATTAAGGTTAAAGTGATTCTTTAATTACCATGCATTTTGGACTAGAACTTCTTTTGTGTAAGTAATACTGTACTAAAACTTTTCTAAATTGTACAACAATATTTCGGAAATAATTTGTGAAAACATCAACGAAATTTGTTAATTATTACAGAAATTATGGACATTAATGTGTGACTACATAACTTTCAGTTCTGCTTAATTCATGTATACCAGCGATTCAAATTTGTTTGTTTTACAATTCAACAGTAATTCTGTTTAGATTCTGATAAAATTATCATAGCCGAAAGCGTGAAATATGTAAATTCAGAGCAATAAATGAAATTCTGAAATTTTTATATTTCTTCGAAAACAATCTTGAGTTTATATTCAGTGAACGTAGTGTAGAAACCTCTCAGTTAACCAGGTACGATCTAAGGCATTAGTTCATAATCCTCTTACAGTGTTTGGTAATGTTTATAATGTGCAGTGAGTTATTTAATGTTTGACTTGATATCTATTGGAAATTAGCTACAAATCGTTACGTGAAGTTGACAGCAATTGATACTATATTATTTCTGTGTTTCGGTAAACCTATCGTTTTAAGTGATGTTATTTTAATTAGATTAGATCGGTTCATAAATCCTTAGACCAGTGGTAGGATTCTTTTGCCAGCTGAGAAGTGATAACTTGTAAAAGAAACTATATATTGAATTTCTGGTTATTTCTGCATTGACATATGAAGTGACTCCAGCATGTGATTTGTGCGAATATATAAATATTATTTGCGTTTTGCGTTATGACACTACGTTTGGACTGAGTTGCGACCGTCATTCGTTGTGTTCGTTCGTCTTTATTTCAGGAATTGCGATTCCAGACTACAGGTGTGGGCCCTACTAAGGTAAAGGTAAGACATGGTCTTTTGCCACCCTGTAGACTTCGAAGTGAGTAAAGACACCGTATGAGTCACATATGAGTCGTTTTGCGTATCATCGTTTGAGATTATTTCCCAAGTAAAGATTTGCGTTTTTCTTTCTTAATCTGCCGCTAATCTGAACCAGCTGGTACTTCGGAGTATGAACTGACGATCTAATTAAAAGATTGGAGGTGTCGCCTTACCGGTATTTCCTCCCTCGATCTAAATTATTTTTTTTTACAGTGATCACAAGGATCTGGAATCCTCTTTCCCAGATATTCTTAAATCTGGAAGGCATTTCTGCGCCGCTCGTCTGGGGTGTAGAAAATGTTTGGAGCTAGAGGTTAGGTTAGATGCGTTGCGTGGGTACTCTAGGCTCCTGGCGACCCTATTTGTTTGTGTGATCCACTTTTGGGATCATTAGGTTGGGGGTGCGTTACAGTACAACTTCAAGTAAAATTTCATTTGTCCAGCTCAAACGGTGTGCAAAATGGGATTTTGGGCGTTCATTTTGGATCCAAGATGGCGACGTTTCCCAAATGTTGTGATATTTCCCTAAACTACTCGTCATAATGCACCTTTGTGCGAAATTTCGTATCTCCAGCTCAAACGGTGTGGAAAATGTTTTTAGGTCCGCCATTTTGGATCCAAGATGGCGTCTTTGGATATATCATGTAATATTTTAGTAACATACAAATGATAATGTATAATATTACCAAATTTGATATTCCTAGCTGCAGCCGTTTAGGCTGCGTATTCTATACAACAATGGGTTCAGCGGCCATTTTAAATCCAAGATGGCGACTTTTTCAACATTTCGTAGTATTTTCTAACTACTGGTGACAATACACCTTTATGTCAAATTTCGTATCTCTAGCTCAAACGATATGGAAAATACATTTTTTACTTCCGCCATTTTGGATCCAAGATGGCGTCTTTGAACTCATTAGGTAACATTTTCGTAATCAAACGGTGATGATGTACCTTTATGCCAAATTTGGTTTCAATAGCCCCAGCGGTTTAGGCTGTGTATTCTATAGAACAATGGGTTTGGCGGCCATTTTGGATCCAAGATGGAGACAGATTTTGCTCATTAACCGAGCTCTTAAGCCTACAAACAACATATAAAAATTTGGTTCAAATATCTTGAAAATTATGGCCGCTAGCGTGTTAATATATATATATATATATTTATATATATATATATCGATATATATATATATATATATATATATATATATATACACTTTCATATCGTATCGATCTCAATAGGTATATTTTCTTCGAAATCTACCTAAAAAGAAAGGAACATTGTGATTTTTTTAAAGATCTTAATATTATTGAAAAATATAAAGAATAAAGACGGAAGTTTAATACAATCTATTGAGGACTTTTTTTTGATGAGTATGTTACAAATAAATTATGCTCGTTCTTCTAATCACATCAGAAGCAATTTAAAACAGGAATTAAAATTGTACATGATTTTCAGATGAAAAGGTTCATACGCAGAAGGCGAACATCACTGTGAGTTATGCTCTAACCTGTTGAAGTCGTGGTCCAACGTTAGATCGGACTCTTGGCAATGTCGTTCCGAGGCATCCATCTGTCAAGCAGGCGAATGCTGGGATGATCTCTTGAATTAAGTCTACGGTCAGTCCCTAACCCACTGCTTTGTCAACTAAAGGCTTAATATGCTGCGCAGGCCGTATAAGTAAAGTTTAAGTGAAACAAGTCCCTATCCTTCGTACTCCTGTAGTCCGTGTGGTGCTATTACATTGAATTGCATTTCAGTTATCTATGGCTTAAGCTAGGTAAGGTAGGAGAAAGGATGCGTAAAAGAGTTGACCAGACCCAAAGTTAAAGATACCTATCTCGGCATTTGCCTGGTGTGACAGGAAAAATTCTGGTTAAACCTCAGTCGGGATGGTCGGGTGCTAGATCAAATCAACTACCTACCGAAAGCAACCAACTACCTCCCGAAAGTGAACCTAATACTTTATAAACTAATTTACGGCTTCTCGGTGACTACTAATTACAAGTTTTGGTTATTTTTTCATCCTAAGAGGCATGATTTCTTTTTCTGGTTTTTAGAAACGGCGTAAATTTGAAAATTATATAGCTTACGAGGGAACATTCCCAACTGATAAGTCGATATTAACATGAAATATTTTTATTGTTTTTATTAGATCGTACATATACCGGAAATAACATTAAAAGAACCTCGATCTGTCATATTTTTACGTAATAATTTATTGAAATTGTGAAATTGGTCCTATTTGCAGTGAGTAATGTCGCAGTACAGCTTTGTAGTTCACAAATCGTCAAGGAAACGAAGTATCGTAGTACACAAATGTACGGATTGGTTGGATAATGTTACATTTTGGTGTATATCAACAACGTGGCCGCCATCTTGAAATCCGCCATATTAGATGGAGGTAATTGATTTAAAGGTAAGTGAGTCGTATGACATATCAAACAATACGAGAATGTTCGCAGAAAGTCCTTACAGGTGTCAAATTTGACATACCTCTTACGATACTTCGGTTTGTGAACTACAAGGCTATATTACGACTTTTTACTCACTGCAAATATGACCAATTTCAGAATTTCAAAAAATTATTACATAAATATATGGCAGATCATGGGTCTTTTAATGTTATTTTTGGTATATGTACTTTCGAATAAAGATAATATTCGATAAGATAAGATTTCATATTTATATCGACTGGTCAGTTGGGAATGTTCCCTCGTTAGAGATGAAATACGTTCATTAGTGAGTTCCTTTTACTTAATCAGAGTTACGTAGAACTTGAACAAGGAACGGATTGGGCTGGGAAAATTTGGATAATCTTTACTCACGACAGCCACCAGGGGGATTTAATGTCGTCGGTTACGATTCAGGATAATAAAAGCGAAAGAATAAAGAATTATAATTCTTATTTTTCAGACCTTATTCCAAAGAAATAATTTCAAGGAGTACTTTCGAGCAAAGATATTTTATCCTAGACTTAACAATTTGAAATACTCTTTTGATTAAATATCAAAACCGGCTGCATTTCAATTGACTGCCAGAGAAGAAAAGTAATTGAGAGAAATTATACCTGATGCTGGTAGTGAAATATATCCTTGTAAAGATGTAGGAATTTTATAAGCGCATAGATTATATTACCTATCGACCTTCTATAGAGTGCAAAGGTGACGACAATTCTTTTGTCAACTTTCCAACAAACACACAGAGTTTTATGGAGGAAACGATCCTCCCCTGATAATCCTAAAATTTCAGTTTATTCGCTCATCGTTCTCGGTTGCCATACTGAAGGAAACAGAAACTAGAAGCAAGCGAGCTGCCACCTGTGACACACAGAACTATATAGTGCTCTCTTCCTCTCTCTGTCTGTCTCTCTCTCTGACTCTGTCTTTTCTTTTGGGTCTAATTATTAAGCAAACGTTCAGTGGCTTCAAGAATGATGAAAATAATGAGCAAGATAGTTTTGGCATACTTCAGGAATAAAAGTATTAGAAAGCAGTTTGTACAAACAAACAAACATTGATAGACGCACCGCCACTGCTACAAAAACAACAAATAATAATAATAGGGGAGAGCGGGGAATGGCGGTCACCTAAGCAAAAATCGTTATAACCTAGCTCGTAAGGCACGAAAAGTTATCGCGATAGGTTGATTCTTTAGGTAGTTTTGTCTATTTTATTGTGACCAATCTTGAAATATCTGTCTTATTTCATTGCTAAGCTAAACATGAAAATATGAACATACTCCATTGACCGGTATTTCCCACACAGTTGGGTAATGGCAGTCAGGGATTTCCCCATGCTTTTCATATGGAACTACATTCAAAACCATTATCCTTTTAAGGTTATTTATTAACCTTAGAATACTTGAGTATCTACTAGGATATACAATAAAACACACTTCAATGTAGTAGAAAACATGGAAATCTCTTGTTGATTGAAGGTACGTATTGTTTTATAAATAGTTAACGCCTTAACATGTTTTAAATAAGTTGTTGATATTTGTATCACATCTCACCTTTAACCACATCAACACTCTTGGCTTTTGGAAAGACAGCATAGTTTTTTTTCTTTTAAATTGCACTGCTTGTAGTGACACTGTTTTGAAAAAGAACGATTCAAATTTTCATACAATATTGAGATACACTAAGATTCAAATAAGAAAATCGTTTCGACCTAACCAAAAGAAATTAAAATTAGAAAGGGAAATGAGAGTTATTAGACATACACGCTCTTATCCACTTTTTGAGTAGGGCCTCAACGACAAACTTCTCTGCACCTATCACAAATATAGTGTTTAGGTGTTTCTTGACCACTGCAAAGAGCATGTGCCCACTGTCCACATAATGTGCACCTATACCATTCTTCATTATTCCGACCAAATTCACCACACATGATGCAAGTGTCTTCTAATTCAATCCCTGGCATATCGTCCATATCAATCCCTGACATATCATCTATATCGTCATCATCACAGATGTCGCGTTCATCCACATCAGAAATATCGTCTTCAGAGTCAGTCTCCACTTTTGATTGCCTTTTGCACTACCGTTTTCGTTGGATCTGTCGAGGATACTTCTTGTTATTGTTTTTCTTTGCTTTCCTTTTTGGTTCGTCTCCTCCAAATTGTTTCATTAGTTTTCTGTTTGCTGCTTTCAATTCAGCGTTTTCTTGTTTCAATTCCTTTTCTCTCTTCTTTGCTGCTGCTAGTTGTAAGACTTCTTTTTGCGGAGTCGATGTCAGCACTACTGAATGTTGTTTGCCTCTAGCATGTAGTTTTCCTTGATTACTAGTACTTGGTATTGGTAGTAAATCATCAAATGACAGTGAACACCTAGTCGTAGATCTAGTGGAAGTTCCTTGTTCAGTTTCATCATTTCTAGTCTCTGAGTTAGATGACAGTGCAAGAGATTTGTCTGGCAGTTGACTGGCAATACTTTCTTCTGAGTTTTTTGACGAGTTTTGAGGATGTGCAGGAAGTTGCAAAGCCTCTTGATCTTCAATGATGCGAAGATAATTTTCTGACTGGTTTGAAAATACATCTTCGGCGATGAAATCTTCGTCACTGAAAATGTTGGGGTTCAGTGGGAAAATACCAGTTGCCCTGAATCCTGACATTGCTACAGACATCGTAGCAACTCTTGAATATGCTAAATTAAATAAACCTGCTAGATCATATGGTGTAATTCTCTGCAGACCGCGAGATTTCATGTGTAGGTCACACTCTCGTCTAAAGGCAGCTTTCAATGTGAAGTAGAAACTCACATCAAGAGGTTGTAAACGATGTGAACAATGAGGCGGCAATGAAACCACTATAATACCATTTGATTTGAACAATTCATAGGACTCTAAAGTTGTGTGAGTTGTGTGGTTATCAAGTATCAACATAATTGTATTTTCCAGACTAGCCCTAGAATACGTAATAAAATGTTTCAGCCAAACTACAAATAGATGTTCATTTGTCCATCCCTTGGGTGAATGCTCGTACACAGCACAAGGAGGTCCATCCTTTTCTAATTGAGGGGACATTCTTTTTCGGGGGAGAACAAACATAGGTGGCATGTAATTTCCGGCCGCACTCATTGCGCATTACTGTAACAAGTTTCCCTCGTTCCCAGCTCGTCACGGAACCCACCCTTTTCTTTCCTTTTTGTGCAACTTTGCTGCATGGGTCTTGGACTGTTGAGATACCGGTCTCATCAAAATTGTAGATTCGGTCGGGTGTGAAATTATGTTTGCTCTGAACCTTCTCTAGATTGTCAAAGAAAGTCTTAACTTCAGCGCGATTGAAAGCAACAACTCTATTTAAACTTGTTGACTCTGGTTTTCCTACACTAATATTAGGGTTCCTTCTTAAAAAGTCACTAAACCATTCTTTTCCTGCAAGTTTGGAATCCTTCGAAAATCGGTTAGGAATCCCCAGACGTTCCGCATATTCAAACGCAACACGCCTTACTTCATGGGGCGTTAGACCATAGAATACATCGGCCAGTAGTTTTAATCTATTAGCTAATTCTTGCTCTTGATGTGAAGTAAACGTTGAACTGCGGCCTAGATGCGGATTTTCAATTCTCCCTTTCTTTTTGCGCTCTTGTAACGTGCTGAATGGAATATTGAACCTTTTGCTTGCAGCTCGAATTGAGTTCCCTTCTTCAATGAATTTTAAAGCATTTCTCAACGTTTCTTCCGACCAACTTCCACGTTCGGTTGTTCTTTTCCAGTTTCTGGGCATCTGAAACGATAGCCAAACCCCAAATAATTAATAATCTCGGCCTAAACGAAGATTGAATACATTAATCGAATACACTTATTTATTACCGTTTATTATAATGTCGGGGAACCCCGGTCACCGACTGCCATTACCCCATCCGGTTTGAACGGGGCTAGCCAAAACGCATGTTTTGAGTAGAACATGGCCAACACCTACATGCAAACAAATAAATGTCTTAATTTATAGTTTTTTTCGAACTAGATAAACATAGTGCTAAGTTGAAAATTAACTGAATAAAGATATCAAAAGGAATAGTACTTACGGTGTTGAATATTTTCAAGAATATTATAGCAGACACAGGACGAAAAAATATCACACCTTCATTCACCAGCTATCGCTCGCACAATGACGTCGTGCTCAAAATTAGTTTACCGGAGAGCCGCCAGTAGGGCGCCAACGTTTATTTTTTTTAACGACAAGTTTTTCACGCTTTATCGCCCTGACTGAGGCTACCTTCTGACCGGAGCAACACCGCTCTCCCCTAATATAATTTTAATAAACGACAGCTGTTAATAAACAACAAAATATTTCACAGATATTGCATGAAAAAAACATCTGTTAATATTTACAAAATATTAGAAAATTATAAGAATAATTGTGTTAGTATTAATAATAAACTATTCCTACCCCTTCTCCTTCACCTCCTCCTCCTCCTCCTCCTCCTAATAAACCATCATTATTATTACTATTAATCGTACTACTACAGCAACTACTACAACCGAACAGTTTAGCGTATTTGGTAGGGCATTGACTACGTATTTCCGAGGTCCTGGGTTCGATACCAGTAGCGGATCAGTACGAATGTGACATTTCCTCAGTGGTAGTTGGTAAATGCCGATATGGTAGGGGAGGTCGGGGCTAGAAGTGACAGGGCCAGGTAGTGACAAGGCAGATATTTTCTTCTCATAAGGGTGGCAATGTTGAGTGACGCCATTGCAGTGAATTGCAACTCCCGCGCAGTGAGACATGTGAAGTTGGTGAGAGAGCGTGGACTCCAGTTTGAGTTAGACTAACTTTAGTGTTTTTCGACTATAAAAGTAAAATTTGAAGATAATTTTTGAACAAGAGCAGTCGAGACACATAATCAGGTAAGTGAAAACTGTTTACACAACTTAATCCAGTAATTTTTCCTGTGTTATTTTACTAAAAGCGCTAGTGACAATACGTGGCCTTGACAGTTGCATACACAAAGAAAGAGAAAAGTGAGGGTTGGGGTTGGTTGTGACAAGCGACGTGGGGCATATTGTGACAGTGTCACAACTTACCCCACCTTGAAACTTAAGATTTTTTTTTTCTTTTACTTCCAGAAATGGTACGTAATTACAAAAGGAAGAGAGAGAGAGGAAAAGCAAGGTTATAAGACTACGAAAGGGCAGCAAAAGAGGTGGAGTCAGGAAGATGTAGTTTACGGCAGGCAGAAGTACTGTTCTATGTGAATAGAATGTCTCTACACAGATACATAAAAAAGAAGAAGAACAGCACAGATAACACGGTTGAAATGGGATACAAGAAGACGCGAATGGTTTTTACGAAAGCTCAAGAAGATGAATTGTGTGATTATGCATTGAAATGTTGCAAGATTTTTTTTGCGGAATTACTCCTCGTGAGTTAAAATCTCTAGCATTTGAGTATGCTTTAGCTAATAGCATTAACATGCCAGAGAGCTGGGTAAGAAACAGATCAGCCAGCAAAGATTGGTTTACTGCCTTTAGAACACGCCACCCAAACATATCTTTGCGGGTACCTGAGCCTACGAGCCTAAGCAGAAGCACTAGTTTTAACAGGCAAAATGTTGAAATGTTTTTTGAAAATTTGGAAGAAGTAATGCAGAAATACAAATGCACTGGAAATGATATTTGAAACATTGACGAAACAGGGACGGGAACTGTACACAAACCGTGTAAGGTTATAGGAGAGAAAGGAGAAAAGAGGATAGGTGGAATGACGTCTGCTGAAAGGGGTACAAACGTAACTTTGGTTTATGCGGTAAATGCATTAGGTAATTCCATACCGCCCATGTTCATTTTCCCGCGGAAGTTTTACAAAGAATATTTTATACGTGATGGACCAACAGGTTGTATAGGCAGTGCTAATCCCAGTGGTTGGATAACATCCTCAGATTTTTTGTTGTTTATGAAACACGTGTGCAAGCATGTTCGTTGCTCAAAAGAGGCTCCTATCCTGGTGCTGTTAGACAATCATGTGTCTCATCTAAGTATTGGTGTATTGGATTTCTGCAAAGAAAATGGAATCGTATTACTATCTTTCCCTCCCCATACCACTAACCGCTTGCAGCCGCTAGATGTGTCTGTTTTCGGTCCCTTTAAAAGCTGTACAACCAAGCTGCTTGTGACTGGATGAAATCACACCCTGGACAAACAATAACAATTTATGATGTCCCTAGCATCGCAAAAGTCTCACTACCAAGTGCTGCAACACCAAAAAATATTCAAGCTGGTTTTCGTGCTTGTGGAATCTGGGAATTTAATAGAAACGTATTTACTGATGAAGACTTTTTGTGTTCTTCTATCACCGATCGTCCGTTGGATTCTGATACATCAAACTCTCTTCACACGGAGAAGGAACCAAAGGAACACTCTTGCGATCCCCAGACCAGCAGTAACGACATTCAAGAGAAAGAAATGAAGGAAATGAGTAGGTCTACTCACAAAAGTCCCCATGAACTGCGTCCTCTCCCGAAAGCAGGAAGAAAAAAGCAGTGCAAAACGACTCAGATTCATCTACAGATGAGGACTGCTTTTGCTTGGTGTGTTTCAAACCATACAGTGAATCAGCAATGGGAGATGAATGGGTTCAGTGCTTAGAATGTAAGTTGTGGGCTCATGTAAAATGTACCAACAATGATCCTTATTATATTTGTGTCAATTGTGAATCTGAAGCTCTTGAAGAAAGCGATGATGATTTCGTTGTAGCCAAGAAGGACTAATACTCGCCTGTGCTCTGTGAACTTTGATGACTAACAAATTTTCAACAACAGTTTATCTTTCCTTATTTCTGTTTAGTTTATTATTAGGCCTACATTAAAGTTAAAAATGACTAACACTCATTTAGAAGCTAATTATTATAAAGAAGAACAGCATTACCATACTTCGTGGAAAGTTTATTATTATTTTTATTATAAAGATGTGAAGTTTCCACTTTATTTGTTTTCAATTTTCATTTGTTATTTGCTTCTTCTTTGGTATTAAACTTTTCTCCATTAAATTATGTGTTTTATATTTACAATAGGTAGTGTAAAAAACCTTGAGATGCTTCTAAATACATGTTTGCTAATACTGTCACTACTTGCCCCACGCGTGTCACAAAAAGCCCCATGGGTGGGGCAATTTGTGCTAAGTGATACTGTTGTGGAAAATTGATATATTCCACGAGACTATTAAAACAGATGTAATAGTTTTATGCTTGCGTGTTGGAGGAATCTATAAGGTATAAAATATATATATTTTCGTTTCTGATATAAAGCTGGTGTATAAGTACCCTTTTTCCCGTACGTTATTTCATCGACCTGAGTCATAGATGTTAAGAGGCGATAAATAAAATGCAATTTCGAGGCCTACACAAGCACGTGTAAACAAAAGTGAAACAACAAAACAGCAGTTATTGTTTAGGTTTGCGAGAATCAAGATATGATACTCTTATCTATGAGTATTTTGTGGCGCTGTTCCTTCTTTTATTATTGTATTCTTTTTATTCTGTCACCATTGTTTGCAAGGAGTTTGGAAACTAGAAATAGATATATATCATGCAATGTATGCTTTAGAGAATATCGATACTCTTATTTTTGACGCAGAACTGACTAATTTAATATTCATGAAAGAATTGTTCGTATAAATCGAAATGATCGTGACTGGGAAACAATATAGCAAAGTATTGTTACGATTTGAGGCAAGAAATGAATATGCGCGAGTAGCATTGTTTCAATAACATAAACTGTTTGGTGAGTGTACTATCAATAAGCACAAGCAATACTTATTATATATTTTTTTATAGTTATTGACTTCTTTACCGTGTCAAAGTTGCTGAATCTATCGTTATAACCTCCATCCGAGAGCCTAGTTAGTTTATTGTCAAAAGCACTTATCTGCTCTACATTCCGTAACTGCAGCAGAAGCTGAGCGAATCCAGATTTATTATAGCATCGGTGATCTGTAAATACTAGCGTTCTGTAGAGTTAAACTTTGGTAAAACTAATTTTATGTGGGTCATTTTTGTTCCATTTTGACATAAGATTAAATGAAGGAAATTCTTGTTATAGATGAACAGAGAAACGTGCCACCAGCATACTCGTCATCCTATGGATGCTGGTCTCAAGTGTTTTCTCAGGATTTTGCTTTGGGCGGGGAGAGTACTGTAACTATTGAAGGGATGTTAATATGTTGGCAATAGCGACATACAGTATATATACAGGGCTGTGGTCGAGGGTATACGGAGTTATACGCCATATACCCTCTGATGAACCTAACACATTAGCGTATACTATCCTTCCTTTTCGTTGATTTATGTAATTTTGTCATTACTGTAGTAAGAAAATTACAGTCAAATATTTTCGGTTCTACTTGATCGGAAACAAAATGTAAGGAGAAGTGGGTATAACAATCGGTACATGATGGGCGTTAGTATTTTATTGCAATCTGTTGACTATAATAATAATTTCGTAGAAATACACACATACAGTCAATTTGAGCAGAAGTTTTGTTAGCATGGGCTCTTAGTATAGGTCGTGAGTAATATGACATTTGACTTTTATTTTCAAAAGCAAGGGAGCAGTTTGACTTCTCGATGTATGGAGTAAGTCTCATAACAGAGTGAGCAAGTGAGTCTTACATAGAATTGTACCTGATTGTTAACTGATATAAATGATTCTTAATTGTGCAAAAGTCTCAACAATCTTCTTGTTTGTCCTTGCCTCAATAAAACATTTTATTCAGATAACTTCATTGTTATTGATTTACTGGAATATATATATAATCATAAATTCTGCGTTTCTTCTTTTTGTAGAAATTAAATTATTTCACAATGTTATTTACTAAAAACATAAATGAAAACAATCTCCACTTAAAGATTCAAAAACCAAAAGATTCACAGCGTATACCTTGTGACAATTCTGGGACTACAGCAAACGTCGATTGTTAACTGTTGATTTGAATACGGTATTTTACATTCTTCTCCGACGTAGTGTTGTGCTAGCTTTTGCAAATTAATCTTCTACGAAACAATGTCATAGTTGTGTATACCGCCAGCAAGAGCATGCTCAAATGTATAAAACTATGGACTATGGTCGAATTTAACAAGAAAGTAACATAGTGCAACTTCCGATTTTTTCTGTACATCAAGCCTCTGTAGGTACAGATACAATTGATATTAAAGAGTGAAAAGTATATGACTGGACCGGGGATCGAACCCGGAACCTTTAGGTTACTGTCCCAATGCGCTACCAACTGCGCCACCCAGTCGACCCACTTCCCAATCACACACCTTCCACTCTTGATGTCGATGTTCTCTCTCGAAACCACCTGGAGAGTACCACAACTCCCAGTTGTGCTTGGACTTTCCTGTGTCTCATAAAGGTCCGGGTTCGATCCCCGGTCCAGTCACATACTTTTCACTCTTTAATATTAACAGTGCAGTTTACTTCTGACCTACAGATATAGGAGACGGAAATGTAAAGTGGCCATGGGGTGTTTTTTTCCCTTACGCGTACCACAAGCTAGCGAGGAACGACACCCGTCAAAATTAATTAAATGGAACGCCTTTAACGAACCAATAGCAGCTGAAGTAGTTATGACGACAGTTGGCAAGGTTACCAGTTTTTTTTTTGTTTTTCGCTATATTTGATCTAAGGTAATCATTATTTATTCTTAATAATCATGAAGGACTCTGTTAGCGACACTCTATGTATACAGCTAATTTCGGATCTAGCGAACTAAAAGCCCAATTTTGATGCTTGAATATACATTTAAAAGCTCTTTGCTATACTAAGACACAGAAAAAAATGGGTCGGCAGGACCTCCCTGAAATCCCCTAGGGTGGTTCGAAGAAAAATTCAGAGTTTCACATTTCTGATGATAGCACTGACCTCAAATCATATAAGCAGCCGAAACTTCGCGATCCTAATCTACGCCTAAATACCTTTCAAACGATGTATTACAAGTCAAAATCGCTGAAGGGATACAAAAATTATGACTTTTCTTCAAAAATGGTAAAAACAAAAGTGTGTGTCATTCTGTCTGTCTTTGTGCTTTAGCCCCAAATGGTTGGTAGCAGGGGTTTTTGGTGGTCCCTTGCGGGCCTTGTAGAGGCAAAGATGCTAATTTTTTAATAGGCAGTTACCGTTTTCAAGACAGAAGCCTATCATGGACCAAAATCGATCTTTTGTATGAAGGCTATGCACTTTTTGTTTTAATAGGGAGCTTTACAAAATGAGTGATATCAGTACAAAAAGACCTTCGGGATAAAGGAAAGGGTGACGCAAGAATTCTACTCACAAAGGAAGTGATGTCTATTTTGCGAGTGACTTTGTGTCACTATGGCGGAAGGGAGGATACTAAGTCTCTTCATTTTTTTTATTTTTATTACAAGGGAAACACTTCCGCCATAGTGACACAAAGTCACTCGCAAAATGGATATCACTTCATTTGTAAGTAGAATTATTGCGTCACTCTTCCCTTGATCCCGAAGGGGTTTTTATACTGATATTTATATGCAATGGAAATTAACATTTTGTAATTAAAATTGTTCAAACTATTTGGTGTTTAACGTTAATTGTAATGAGTACGGGTGGCAAATGTAGCATGATTTAAAATGGCTGTCGGATGGCTCATTTTACCCTACTATACAAAAAGTACCACTGACATTACAATCAAATTAACACCTATATTACTATTAATGTTATAATAAGTCAGTTGTTTAAGGTGTAGAAAATAAGAATTCAGAAGAATCCCTAATTTGATCCAACAACGAAATCACGATTCATGTAAAGTAAATACCCCTTCCAGTGTTTGTGGAGAGGGAGGTGAAAAAAGTATGTTTAGTTTTCCTACCAGGAACTGTTCGTTTTTCAGAAACACTTAAATTTCTATAAAATAAAGTTGGATTTATAAATTACCTTTAGATAGTAGAATGAAAATGTTTGTGAAAACTGTTAACAATATCCTTTATACTATGTAAATGTCGTCTCTTTCCTCAAGAAAATAAGATCACAAGAAATGTATTTTGCTTAGGGTGGCCACTTTACCCTTGTTTCCCCTATATCTACAGGGTGTCCATAATGTCTGTCCCTATCCTTTCCCCCCAGAATGAATGAGGCTGAAACCCGTATTTCATTATTTTGAGAGGCTAAAAATTCCACCTCCAACCAGCTCGAGCGGGTAAGTGTGGTCAATTCATAAATATTTAATTGCAAAATGGGCCGAGTAATATGTCATTTGAAAGGGGGTGATGAAATAAAAATTTTGCAACAACTCCGGGATCGATATGTTGTCCCTACTTGAAATGATGGGGTATCAAATTTAGAAAATGAATATTTTATGGCTATCTTTTGCTCATGCTGTAGGAATTGAACAGGTGGTAAAACACTTCACTAGTAAAGATATTTTATGTGTTAGCATTTCTCTTAGGCTTCACAAACGAATTGAAAAGTGGGCTTCGAAGAAAATCAGAAAAACTTTATTCTTTTAACCTTATTCTGCGTCTTTTCAAGAGGCATTTAATCTTGGTATTGATTGAGATCTTAACGTAAAGATAGCAACAAAAATACTAAACAACACAATAACCCTAATTGTATGACATAACTAAGACAGTTTCCTGCCGGTAATTAAAGAAAAATCAAGATGACAAACCTGCGAGAGACATATTTCATCTAGTATAAAAGAACTACACTGAAAACTGAAAATAAACGAAATAATCGGAATCATAAAGCGTTTGCGAGTTCCAATAAGCATCAATTTATACTGTAATATCTTTATTGCGAGGTGAGGAGAGATCTCTTCCAGCCTTAACAAAATAAATAATGGTGTCCCTTGGTGTTGAAATATGGGATAGCCATGTCCTTCCTAGATTGTTCTTCTTTCTTTATAAAGAAAAACACAGTTTTGTGACAAGGCTGAGTTCTTTTATAACTTAAAGCGTAACAGGTTCGGAAGTATATCATTTCGTTCCTCAGACTACACACTACAACCGAAGTTAGAAAAATTACGTAATCAATAAAGAAAGGAGATTCTCTTTCCTTTCCACCAATCAGGAGTCACGATCTCCTTTCTTTATTGATTAAGTAATTTTTCTAATTTCAGTTGTAGAGTATAGTCTGAGGAAGGAAGTGGTATACTTCCGAAACTGTTACGCTTTGTTTTTGTTATTAAAGAACTCAGCCTTGTAAGAGAACTGTGTTTTTTTATTGAAGATGGATGCAAGGCCGTATTACCATAATATCTACCTTGATGTGGTCACCCCTCGACGTCACGTTTACTACGGAAATGACATATATGGTGAGTCTTCTAAAATATAATCTACCATGTCTGCTTTTCTGGTGCCAATGTCATGTAATCCTGCGGTGAGGTTGCTTTTAAGAGGACGTGTCTCGGTCTCCCGTTTTCGCATGGGAATACATAATGAGGCAATGCTGTTGGAGGATGGCTCCCATCAGCACCTCGTCAACAGTGAGAATGGCGGCGACTCTACCAGTATTGCGGTGATGTCTCTCGGCGAGGGCACTGCTAATGTGTTGTCACTGGGAGCCCCCTCATTAAAAAAGCGTCGATCATAGCTGCATTCTAAGTCGTCTTGTGGAAGGGCGTAGGGAGCTCTTAACTCGAATCATAGTAACCAATCGGTTTTCCGTCATATTGGACCAAGACTGTGTTTCCGTCAATTTGCTTCAAGATACTTCTATATATCTACTTGATGTTGAAGAGGCGAGCCAGAGCGTGTGGTATGTTTGCTCGCTGGTGAATATCCTTAATCAGGACATACTCTCCTTGATACAACTTTGGATGGACTACATGCTGCTTGCCATGACGCTCTTTTCTCTCGATATGTTGTTGTAATATCGCCTTAGATTTTTCCGCAATAAGTAAAATTGTGCACGTTTGTCTTTGTTAGACAGAATTTTGGGTAAAGCAGTGAGGTCAATCTCAGACTTTATTCAAACGAAGCAAAAGGTGATAATTTCTGTATGCCACAGTTTTGAGAGATGTTGCATTCAACGGTAAAAAAAAGTACCATAACTATTGCTTCTTGATGATCCATGATCGGATCAGATTGAGCAATGTTTGATTGAGCTTTTCAAATATGAAATGTGCTTCCGACGGCCAGAATGTCAAATGAATACCAATTTGAGGAGAATGCGCTGATTTGCTGATGAACAATCGAGAAAAATGGTGAGTAAAATATCTAAAGGTAACTTTTGTGAGATGTTCATCGCCCTTGAACTGTGCATTGGACCAATGGCACGAAGTGAGTTGGGATGGTCGTTACAACGCACGATCTCGTTTAGTTCCTAAGGTGCCCTAGGGAATATCAAGGACATTTTGATACTCAATTTGATAGGACGCTAGATAAACTACTGAGCGCTAGACATAGCACTAAAGTAAAGCCTTCAATAACGCATCTTAGTTTTAAACCCGGTCGGTCAGATTGCTAGTCATACATGCAACCGCCTGAACTACGGCGATTCTTGAGAGAAATTGTGTGTGGGAGGATAAATTTCAAGGGGGAAACATTGCAAATCGGAGATCTTCGCAAGATTCTAAAGAATGTAAACGAAGAAAGACAATAATAGCATATGGGTTAGAGATTTGACAGATATGCATTGGAAAATTCCGTTTTTCACTCAAGTCATTCATGTTAGATAATGGCATATGACTCTGTTATGAATAGTTGATTCAAAAGTTTGCATTGCAGTGCGCTGTGAACAAAGTTGTATTTAGTTGAAACTTAATGTAATTGTTCGTTATCTAATGTAATTTTTCTTTACAGAATTCCAAAATGGATATCTCAGTGAGAGGTCTCAGTCCAAGAGATGTAACCATACTAATAGCAATTATCTTTATACTGAGAAACGAATGCTGGTCTTGTGAAAATATCGTCAAAGATAATGGTATCGGTTTACCAAAAATTGAAAACGATATTTCAGATGTAATATTGTCGATTTGTTCTAACCATTGCAACGTCAAAAGTCAAGTAAATGTGATCGTACAACAGGATGTTCCATATGATATATTTCCAGATTTAACAAACACTTTGACATTTTATTTACCTTTCATAATTCAGCACACACCAAAATACTATAAGCAACCATCATTGTTAGAAATGTCAAAGACCATTGGTAAAAGTGATTGTTTTATTGTGCTTCTTGCACGCACTGAATTACTGGGAGGAGTGCTAGAGCAAATTCAACAACTTAGGTTCTGGAATGCAAGAACAAAGTTTATAGTCGTGTATACACAGAGAAATATTCCAACGTATGTGTTGAATGTCATATTTGACACCTTTTGGAAAAACAAAATTCTAAATTTGGAGCTCATGGTAAGCTCAGAAATCTGTAAAAATGGAAGCATTATCAGATCCTTGAGGTTGCTTTCATACACACCTTTTAACGCAGAGAATAATTCGAAGCCAAAGAGGAAGTCGAAACTACGCATGTTAGAAAGAAGAAATCTAGAACCAAAATATCTGTTTCAGGACAAAACAAGTGATGTAAAAGGATATCCATTATTAGTAGTACAGTTTGACCCAACAGATGGACCTTCCATATATGCTTCTCAAGATGGGAGGATTATCTTCAAAATTGAAATCTTGAACACATTAGCGGCACATATGAATTTTACACCTTTGCTAGTACTTGAAAACAACGAATACACTAAATCGCATATGATGAATACGGTGACTACTCTTAACTCATACGGAGATATCGTATCAACATTTCTGCCTATTTTCCTCAAGTTTTGTGAGATAGTTGACTACACCACACCGTTACCAAATACCGCTCGATTTATCTTTGTGTCACCCAAAGCAACACCAATTCCGCAGTGGATGAGGTATTTCCTTCCGTTCAATAACTCCCTGTGGGGATTGCTTGCAGGTATGTTTCTATTTATCGTAGCAGCAGAGAACTTAACTCAATACATTCTGTCAAGACACAAAATATACGATGTCTCTTCAGTATTAAACAATTTATCAGTAGCTTTGAACATTTCTGTGCCTCGACAACCAAAAACAAAGCCTTTGAGAACTATATTTATAATAAATGTTACAACTTTCCTAATTATAAGTGCAATATACCAAGGATCGCTTTTGAGTTGTACAATATATCCGCAGTACTATCCTGTCATTGAGACACGAGAAGATGTTGCTAGTTCAACTCTTCCAGTAGAGATTTACCATGGATTCTATCCAATTGTGGAAGACGACACGGATCCAACAATGAAAAAAATTGTGTCAAGGACAAAGCCAGTGTCTCATGGGGTACGTTCTCTAAAACTTCTTGCAGCTAAACAGGATAGAATAGTAATTGATTTGTCTACGGTTGTTGAGATTGTGAGTGTGTATTGTAGATCAGCAGATAACAGCTTATTGTTTCATGTCTCTAAAGATAGTATAGGATATATATTGGGGTCTTTCGCAGTTTCTAAAAACTCACCCTACCTTCGAAGAATGGACATTTCAATTAGAAGATTAGTTGAAGGAGGGTTACAAGACAAGTGGACGGATGATTTTATGGATACCTTCAGGATTCCCGAAGCTCGTACAAAGTCTAAACGGAATGTTGCATTATCTCTGACTCATCTTCAGACGTCATTTTATCTGCTGTTTGTTGGCTACTTGTCTGGAGTATCTTCATTGCTGATTGAATTCTTATATTTTTCCTTGCGAAAGGTGGACAAGTGAGTTAGAAGACAAGTTTGATGATGAATTTTATGAGAAGTATAAGATTCCAGAAATTCAATCAATGTCTAAAGAGAATGTTAAATTATCAGTTTCTCATTTACAGACATCATTTTATCTACTCTTTCTCGGCAATTTTACAGCAATATCTTCTTTACTAATTGAACTGGGGTATTTTTTTAATTTTAAATGATATGTTTTAAAAAATCCAAATAGACATTAAGTAAATTTCGATCACTGTTTTCAATTTGATAATATTGTAATGTTGTAAAATACCTTTATTTTCCTAGAAGGTTTTCTAGGATGACCTTGATATAAGTCTATAAGTTACATTTAGACAACGCCAATGTATCTGATGCTCTTGCTGGATTAGAGGAATGTTCTCTCTTCTCAACTCTGTGCCCGGTAGAGAAAGAAATAACTCCGAGGTATATATATCATGAAAGTTACGTATATGAAGAAAAATGCACTGGTAGGAAAGTGTGATTTTAATAGGATTCCAAATATTACGCTTTTAGATTCTTACTTTTCCGCAGGCAATGCACACTCCCTAATATAATATATTGTAAAATGTTTGTTTGCTCACATTTTTGGGTAGATTGTGAAGAAAATATACCTATTGAGATCGGTACGATATGAAAGTGTATATATATATATTAACACGCTAGCGGCCATAATTTTGAAGATATTTGAACCAAATTTTTATATGTTGTTTCTAGGCTTAATAGCTCGGTTAAGTTCGTTAATGAGCAAAATCGGTCGCCATCTTGGATAAAAAATGGCCGCTGAACCCATTGTTGTATAGAATACACAGCCTAAACCGCTGGGGCTATTGAAATCAAATTTAGCATAAAGGTACAACATCACTTTTTAATTATGAAAATGTTACCTAATGAGTTCAAAGACGCCATCTTGGATCCAAAATGGTGGACCTAAAAATCCATTTTCCACACCGTTTGAGCTAGAGATACGAAATTTGGCATAAAGGTGCATTATGACGAGTAGCTTAGGGAAATATCACAATATTTGGGAAAAGTCGCCATCTTGGATCCAAAATGACTGTTAGGATATTTATATGAACTTTGAACAAACTATTGCATCAACACATTTTCAGTAAAAAATAAAATAGAATTCTTGTTTGATAATGTGAAAAATCAAGATTTCTTGTGTACATAAATTTCGTATATATAAGTTAGTGTGGTATATTACTAAGAAACCGTTACCATATGTTATTCTTGGACGATCTGCTCTCGATATTTTGTATGGAAATTGGAGATATAAATTGCAAAGCTCATCACGTACACGTGAGGTAACTTTTGATAAAATCTCAGGTCAATCACGTGAGTTTATCAATAAATATGCAAGTAGCAACTACTACAGAGAACAATTAGATTACAGTAAGTGGAACAAACATAATACTTCAAAACTTAATCATGACATGATGGAATTAAAACAGGTAGTGAATGAGTTGTTGACACAAAATAAAGAAATACGACATTGGTTAGACTTTCAAAAGCAAACTAACCATGACTCCAGTACAATGGATAACAGCCCAATGGTATTACAAGAAGCGTCTATAAATGTTAAGATGGATACAGTATCTTCAGATAGTATACTTGGCACGTCTGAAGCCAGAACAGAGAATGTCCAACAAGTGATGATGGAAAAGAATCAAAATAAAAGTATACGTGATCTGCTCGTTGATATGGGTTTCAAGGAAATTATCCAGCATCCACAGATAATTCAGAGTACTTCTATGTGGCAAGTATGGTTAAATAAAGGATATATCACGGAGGTACAAGATGATATTCAACGCGTTGTACAACTCTATGAACTAACCTGAAATTGAATTAGAATTGTACTCGATAATGATGACGACATTGGCTTATTCTATTTTATTTAATCTCAAAGAATCAAACTTAATAAACTGTTATTTAATTTAGCAGAATTAAACTAACTGTTTACATTGAAGCTTAACTAAGTTAATTTGT
This sequence comes from Lepisma saccharinum, assembly GCA_022664845.1. Lineage (NCBI taxonomy): Eukaryota > Metazoa > Arthropoda > Insecta > Zygentoma > Lepismatidae > Lepisma > Lepisma saccharinum. The sequence goes on from JAGDQP010010068.1 coordinate 24,062, forward strand.
TCATTTCATATGATGATTAATTTATTATATTTGTTGTTTATTTTGTGTTCAATATTAAATGTTTGAATTGAACTTAATCTAATGAGTTACGAAAATGTTTTTTTTTCTCTACAACATGCATGTCAACAAAGGGAATTAATTAAGATTAACTTATGTTATGAAACCAATTAATTTATTTTGTGTGTGTATTATATGAACTTTGAAGTGAAACATTTTGAAATGTTTCGGAACTAAATACAAAGCAGGTTAGTATCTTTTATGTAAAAATAGGTTTAAATCAACGGAAGGGAGAGTGTATTGTTAGGATATTTATATGAACTTTAAACAAACTATTGCATCAACACATTATCAAACAAGAATTCTATTTTATGGTTTATTGAAAATGTGAAAAAGAATTAGCTTTTCCTTTGTTTCTTTTAATCTTAACTACAATATGGTTTCTATATACATGGATCAACTTTAGTGTTGGGACTTATTAGCTTGAGGTTGCAAATGGATGGTGATATGGTAATTATTATCAGAACTATGATTATAGACTATGGATGGTACCAATTGAATATTCAACAGAAATGTTAGGGAATCTATATATGTGAAATGCGATATGAGATCTACTGTGTCCAGGAATGTTTACATTGTTGTGTGTACAGTAACTATTTGGTGGATATGCTTTTGTTGAGTAATGGACCTAGACGCTAAACATAAGAAATCATCACACATTATTATATGTCAGTTTAAGTTAATTTATGGAAATAAATGGGATGGATTTTAGTTACACCCCTGCTTTAAGATGCGTTTTTTCCTGGTATTGTAATGTGCAGATGTGTAGTTGTTGCATTGCGGGCTTATGATTAACCACTGGCACCTCTTTTACAATGACCGCCCAAAATCCCATTTTGCACACCGTTTGAGCTGGATAAATGAAATTTTACTTGAAGTTGTACTATCACAAGTAGGTCACGACAAAATAAGAAAACTTTAAAAAAGTCGTCAACTTGGATCCAAAATGGCCGCCCCAAAAACCCAATTTCCAAATCATTGAAGGTAGAGAAACGAAATTTTCAATGAAGGTGTATGACCATGAGTAGGTTACATTAAATGGGGCAAATCTTCCCTTTGGGGGCGCAGCCAACCGTGGGAGGGTGAAGATGTACTCCGTGGTGGTGTAAAGCTACAGGGAGATTTTGGTTAAGATAAAGGAGGCCCATCCTCTCAAAAGCACTGAAGTTGGGGGGCGAGCCCCGGCTCCCAGCGAAACTTCGAAATCTACCTCAGCCTGTAGGCCTACCGAAAGGGATTTTTTGGTAATTTTAATGTGCGCTAAAAATCAACTCCTTTGAGGTGTGCAAGAATGTTTGGAAGTGAACTTTTTACAGTGAATTTAACATCAAGATTTAAGAGGTTTAGAAAGGATGTGTTCAAGTATCATTTTAGTAATGTGATGTACAATTGATAGAAACTGATTTTGGCTAATGCACCGTCTTCATTAGAAGATTATCTAATTTACATATTGCTGGCTGGCTTCAGTAAGAATTGATTTGCTTATTATTGTTCACCGTGAAGAATTCCAAACTTTCATCATAGTGGATTACGTGTAATATGAAAAACAGATTGAGTACTTGAAGTTGGCCTGTTTAAAATCACCTTTTATAATTTCTTTTGACGTTATATATGCGTTTAAATGTGTCACATTTAGTGTGACTATTTTATTTGTCCAACAATGCACGTTGAAGAAGTGTACACCTTGATAAAATGTCGTTGATCTATCTAATGTGGCGTCCTACTATTATAATCAACTTAGTTAAAAAGGATTACTATTATAATCAACTATTTCCCTATACATTGTGTAAAGAAAAGATGATTGCAAATTTTGGAAGGTGGATCCTGACATCAAAATAAGAGAAAAAGCCGAATTTTGCTTTGTTTTCGAGATACGTTTTTGCAGCTTGGTGCACAAAATCGATTACTATCAATGGTAAGAAAAATGAATATATGTCGTCATAAATCTTAAACGATGCACTCAAATATAATGTAGTTTCCGGAAGTTGATTTGTGTCAATACAATTAATATTAAGATGTAAGAAATGATGCTGTAGGAGTGTTCAGTGTTGCCAATCTGTTATATATGGTTTATTTTTTCAAATGACGCTACGTCATTTTGTTGGGTACGTGGCGTCCTCCAGTGATGATAAATTTCATGTGTGAAGCACAGAATGCAGTGTTGAAAAAAAAACTACGAAAATCTTGAAAATCTTTTGAAGAAAAGTTGTATTTTTAATGCTTAACTTGGTATAACATTCACAATTCACTGCGTTCCTTGATTCATATATGTTGTTTACCCTCACTGGATGCTACAATATCTTCAATAAACTGAGGTAGTGTTGTTTGAAAAAAGAAACGATATATCAGGCTGGCAATATTGATAACCCAATGGCATCACTTCTTTACTCCTAATATCCACTGTCATAGCGATTAGATAAAGATCAACTTCTGAAAATTGAATTTTATTTTAGTGCATAGTGTGAGATTGATGGCGAAAAATTCATTATGTTTAGCATTGATTGGGTCGATCTTGGGCTCTAAGTCGCAAATCTCCAAAATGAAGTGGAATTCGACCCCGATTTACATTACGTTTTGTCTTGTTTTGTCCGTCTACAATAGTTTGTAACCACCCTCTCTTTACACCGTGTATATAATTTTCCATTAAATACGACATATTGATTTTTAATAATCATTATCTATTGAAATATTTTGAGTTCTAAAATAGAACTTCTCTTCTTGAAGCTTTTTGGTTGGGAGTTTAAGTGCTCGAGTGCTCGAGCTACGGTGCTTCGCAAGATATAGTTTCGATGATGTTGATACAGTGGTGGCTGTTGTTAAACCATTAAACGACTATGTAAGAGCTTTCCAATAAAAATAGTAGAGTAATAGACTTTTTCGCATGCTGAAATTGTCAATCGTCCAACCTTGGAGAATACAAGCCTTTTGGAGGAAATTTTCGAATAGGAACTTGTGCTCACCGTAGAAATACCGGTGATTCAACATCTTGAAGACTTTAGGAAATATGTCAGTGTAATCTTTGCTATTAAACTCGCTGATCAGATCCAAATTGTGGTTTTCTGCTTCTAATTGAAGTGTTTGGTTACTGATTCGTGAAGTAAATTCAGTGTGTTCCTTCAGAAATTCTGTTTAAAATTTTCGACAGTTTAGTTTCTCAGTATGTCTGCGCACTGCTTGTTAAGATACACCAAGGATGCACCACGGTTTTCTTTCTCACAGCAGAATATGTAATTATGAACCATGAAATACTTTTCTCAGCCATCCATCTTGTAAATCAGTAACACGTCTGCGCTACCTAAATTGTTGCAGGCTGTATTTTTTTTTGCAATCTGCTGCCTTCACCCATGCTGTTTGTTTGGATCTGAAACGTTTAGAATGTCGTAAACTTTATAGTATGCACAAACCTACTTCGAATAGGAAAGTAATAGTTTAGATGTGTAAGGTGGAATAAAGTCTAACAGAAAATGCAACCTGATAAATATGATTTGAAAATGAATTTGGAATTACTTTTATTTCCAATTAATCAAAATTTGCACTCTTACTGACCCGATGTACACTTCACATCAAAAGAACTGCAACCCTGAACGCCTTGCTGCTAGGCCACCCAATGGAAACCTTCTTATTCAATAATCGTGTCTGGTAAAAATACTCCTTCCTCTCCTTCCCTCCTTGTCTAGCGCGTAAAGAAAATCTGTAAACAGCGTAAACACAGAATTTATCCAAATATACATGAATTGGTACAGATGAAATGAAAGAACATAATATTATCAAATACAATTTCCAGAAATCCAACGACATTTCAACCTTGGTCTCGTTTGGTTCGATTCTGCGGTATGAATTTCAAATTGAAAACTACAAATACAAAACGATGCAAGTGCCAAAAACTAAATTTTATAGGAGAGAGGTAAAACGGAATGTCTCTCCGTCTTGAATACACACAACAATATCTTCCGTCGCGATTGAATACTATTGCCATTGGTTTAGAAACTTCTATGTTTTTCAGGTCGTAAGTCTTAATAATTCGAAGATTTTAACAAAGAAAACGTGATTTTCTGATTTGTGTGGCACTGCCATTGATTTCCATAATCAGCCTTTAATTAACCTAACAGAAAACTATAGATCGTATAAAATAAAATAGTAGTAACATACAAAAAGTCTCTTATCACCGGAAAGAACAAAAATATCCCAGGGGTGTGCATATACACTAAGGTGGTCGGAGGTCATGTGGTCTGAGGCGTTAGTCAATATTCGAGCCTCGGCTTACCGAATCACAGTCTGGTAATTTGGGTTAAGACTGGGTCACCGGTCCAATCAGGTTATTCGGGTCAAGTTATGGACCGGATCAATTGGGCCAACTTGTGATGCCCCGCCTGTGAACTAGGTAGTCAAACAGAAAAAAACAAAACAGAACGAATATCTACAGGATGCATCCAAAACTCATGCTACATACAAGGCCCAAATCGCATGCTCAGCGGAGAACATAAATAAGACAGAACAAACAATCCATAGGTGAGGTAAATAGTCTCCATCACTTTCGTTTAACGATCCATTATTTTACTCCACTGAAATACATGAGGATATTCACCAAGCGAGCTGGATATACATTAATAAAGTTGATCGCTAACATTAAAAAAATATTAGTTTAATCTCATATGATGTACACGCTAAATTTTAATTGTATCAGATTATACTGGAAAACTCAGCCAGATTTTATTAGGCGTTTCATCTGAGGAACATGAAAGCATTCAATTGTTTAAATGTCAAGCTTATATCATAATCTGCAATAGTGAAATCATTAGTAAACATTTGATATTTTTTTAGAACTGATTTATTCAAACTATAAATATCAAGCTATAACGCATTATTTCAATGGAACAGTACATGGTTGAAAAGTGTTTGAGGATCAGAGGAGAGTTACAAAATTGCACTTTAATTATGTGTGAAGAAAGCAACAAAAGTTAAGAAGTAACTTAATTGGATTTTACATACTGAATCCAATAAAAAAGGTTAGGTTTGGTCGTTCTAAGTTATTATAAAATTTCAATAAAATTATCCAGCTGTTACAATTAGGCAGGTCAATACAATTGTACAGTATTAAGCAGTCACTGCATGATTAATACGAGTTGAATCAATCAAACCTACAAAATAGTAATATTAATTAACATATCTGAACTTTCAACTGAAGTTTTCTTAATGTCATCATAAGAAAAGTTTTGGTGTTTTGAGTTATGAGTATAAATACTAGCACAGAAGCCGAGCATGTTAAGAATTCGCTGAATTCTTACCGGCTAAGCTGAATGAATTCAATAGCATAGCAACAACCTAACCTCATAAAAGCTAAGTTACGGAACAAGAAGCTGATAAACTTTAAGAAGAATTTAGGTTAAAGTAAAGTAAAGACAGAGAATTTCGAGAGAAAAGGTTACGAAAATCGGGCTAGGTTATAAACCGAAACATATCTGGTGGAGTGAGTGGTGTCTTTCTGCAAAATATTTAATGTGGCATTATTATAGCGTTAAGCTTATCACTAAAAGTAAAATTTCTCATGATTAATAATCGTTGAAGAACGCAATATAATCGCTGGTCATAGTGAATAACCGGCTAAGTCGAAGTTTTTGTAAAATTGAGATTTTACAGGTATAAGCTTCTTCTGGTGAGTTTTACATTATGTAGAATTAGTTTATTCGAATTCCTAAAACTGAGGAACTTACAGGATGTGTTGATTTAAGTATATTACGAAACACAGTAACCACCAGAACTTTCAAACTGCTCTCCTGTAAAATTTACTTTCCCTGACTTAGCCGGTTATTCACTATGACCAGCCATATATTTACAATTGCTTTAGTGTTGTGTTTAAGGAAAAGGAAATAAAGGAAGGAAAAGAAAATTGAAGGAAAAGGAAATAATTAACGATTTCTGTCTCAAAAAGAACTTGCCTGATCTTATTTACTAAATCTTTGGAACTGTAATGATCCTAATTTTCATGCATAAATAGAGGACCTTGTAAAGGTTTACACAAAACATGCCAGTTCCATCATATGAACCTGTGTTCAAAATAAACACACACATCTCATCTAACTACAGGAAGAAAAAAAGAACGAAACAAAATAGTGCCTCGATTATTTATACTAGCAACAACATATATACAGCAATTACCGGCTTATAATTAATATCAAAAGCAAAAATAGTTTATTCAAAGAGTAAATAGAATGAAAGGAACAAGTAAAATCAGCCGAAAAGGAAAGAAATTCATAATTTAATTCAATTACTCGACTGCCAAGAACACTTTCCATGTCGGTAGCCTACGATTCAAAATAAAAGAGAACAACAACAATAGAAACAAGTAGGACATGCAGTCACGTCACAATGATAGATCATGATGTAGAGCGAAACACAGCCACAACAATCTATGTCTAAGTCAGACTGGGTCAACAAAAGTGACCGGGTTTCAACTCTGGACTGAGGAAAATCCCTAGAGACAGTCAGAACAATCGGCTGCTGGAATTAAACCCAGGACGTCCCGAATGCGAAGTTAACGCTCTACCACTGAGCTACAGCCGCTCGGTCTTTACAATCATATTACACTAGCAACTACTGAACTGGGTTGTCCTCAATTTGACTTATATATGAAAATTTACAGAACGGTTATTCTGCCGGTAATACTTTACAGTTGCGAAAGTGGGAGTACGACCCTAGCAGATGAACATAAATTACGAGTGTTTGAAAACAAAGTTTTGAGAAAGATAGACATGCCGAAACGGGACGAGATGACTGGGTAATTGACAGGCACGTAGCCAGAATTTTTCATGAGCAGGGGCAACAAACATGAAAACCCTTTCGGAAAACAAGCGGAAAAACATCCTAATAGATTGAATAACCGTTCTTTCTCCAACAGAAAGAAACAAAAACTATAAGATGACAAACGCGCACATGAGCTCTACGTTCCTCTTTTATTGACTCTTACTTCACAGAGCACCGCCCTACTGGTTATAACTCTGAATGACACACCTTAAACGTTTAAGAATCAATTTATTACTTAATGATAACTATACTCACAGTCACAGCTCTTTATTCCTTCTAGCACTTGTAGCTCAATTTAGAAAGCTTTCTTACGGAATTATTTTCCTCCCTCCGTTGGTAGCCATAACGTCAATCACCTGATCAACATCAGGCGACAAGAGGGAATGAATGGGTGAGTGAAAGTCCTATAAACCGCTCACCATCCATCTTCTTTCGGAGATATGATTGGATTCTTTTCAGTGAAGAAGAGGGTCTCCCCACCGACGCTGTCGAAGGAGCTTGCTGATTAACGGAGAGAAGGCTGAATCACATGCATCCAATACATCCATGGTATCGAGAGGTTTGTTTGGTTCTGCATACCATTTTTCACACCACAGGCTGCCATATTGGCCATGATAAACTTCAAGCAATATAATATAATAATAATATAAAAAAATGTTACTTAGAAATTGACTGTACTTGTTTCCCTTAATTAAGCTATGTCGTAAATGCATAACATTGAAATCTGAATTAAGGTGTAGGATTGATATACGCTATACAGTTGACAAGTGTCCATTTATTGACACGTAAAACAAGTAGAAATTCAGAGTATACATAACTTCACATATTTCACAGTACATTTCTTCTTTTCTGCTTTGAAACGTAACAGACATCTTAATGCTTGAAAAGTGAACGATTGTTCGAATAATCCTCCATTCTATTGTATAAGAAGGATTGAAAACTAATAGTTGAATTGCTCCTAATTTCCTTAGACGGATGACAAAAAGAGTATATTTCCAGCTCTCAAGATTGTCACTTCAGATTGCGTCACGCTTTAGCATGGGCTTTTTCTTTGTCCAGTTGCCGTAGAAACTTGAAGCTACGAAAGACGTAAAAAATTGAAATAAAGAAGGTAGCCAAATAGAGACAAATACCAGAGGTAGATATGAGTTATGTATTGTTGCTCATGCGTGCGATTATGGAAAATATTTTAATACGTTTGCTATGAATATTGGTAAGCTTAGCATCTGGAGTGTCATTATGATTGGTAGCTAATCTCACGTGTATGTTTAAACATTCATTCTGATAACAGTAACAAGCATATGCATGTAGTATAGATTTAGTGATGATTCTTTATGACAGAGTTACGTTTGATTTTAATGACCCGAAACCCATTACCAAATTCCTACAATAATTTTCCACTCCCATTTTATTTATTGAAAAGTCTCCATTTTGGGTTTTTTATAAGAGAAATATAAGTTGACGAGTTTTTGGAAGAATTGTAACTGTCAAGGCGTGGTCGCAAGAACCAGATGGCAGCAACAGGCAATTCATGCCACTCGTGATCAACAAAAAGGAAATGATGTGTACAAACTTGGGAAAGTACACGTAATAACAATAAAGAACTAGTCATGCAACTATCGTCAGACCAGAACTAGATTTGATCATTTCCTGTGGATGGTGATGCCGGCATGGCGTGACATGTCATAGTCAGAGCCAGTTTCCTGCTCCTCCTTATCTGGCGAATATGAAAAACCGAATATCTCCTTCGTCCTCTCTGGTTCTCCTGAAACCTACCCGTCAACTAGAAGACCGCCGCTACATTTCCCGAGATGGCACGATCCTTAATAACAGGTTAGTAATTACTCTATTTTTTTGAAAGTCCAACTCTTTCTCAGCTTAACATGTCTTATTATTTCGAAACTTTTATTATAAAGAACGCCTGTTGCAGACTCGGCATCATTAATTAGGTAGTTACCTGGCAAACAGCTCATTCGTTGATTAACTTGAGTATGTTCAGATATTCACTTAGAGATAGTAAGGCTCCTCAAGCCACGATTAGAACTATTGGTGTAGGACATGCTCTGAAAGCTGCTATAGTGTAGGATAAATGTACTACGTAAATATTACCCCATTTCTTGCTTATAATTTGTTATTCATTGCTGATCATTTAGTTTTATAATAAAAACCATAAAATGTATGTGTGCCTCCTCTACTCCTTCAGATAGTTGGTAAGTATCCTGATCTTACCCGATTAACAGGATAAAAGGTAAGGTACATATCGAGGACTGTATCTTCAACGACCGTAATTCTTCTGATGTGTGCTGGAGATCATAAGGTTCCCCAACACGCAACATCAGATATATAATTCCCTGCCACCCTTTAGGTCGTATGTCATATTACTAAATAAACTAAGTGTCTTGTCTTATCTCGTATCAGGAACTTCCGAGAGGTCTTACGAGGAAACAGTCACTGAGATCATATCGAAACCTACCTTGAAATTTCGCTAGAATAATCTACGTTTTATACTATTAACCTTAGAAAGGTTGCACACAAAGAATAGCTGCCCAATTCAACTTCAAGGTATCGAGATAGGGGCTGACATATTAGTGAGAAATGTACAAGAAGTGTATTTTTTTATCATCCAATCAACGGAAATCACATCACTTCTGCCTCACTTTCGTCCTCGAATGAAACACTGACGATTTGTAGCACCTCCTGCGGCAGAGCAGAACTCCTCAACTTTACTTCTCACAACGGACGCATTTAGAGGTGTCCGGGAATTCAGAACCCCTGAAATTGAGATTTGTATAATTAGTATAATGTTATATGATCATAGACTGACTCCGGTTCCCCAAAGCGAACCTATAGATACGTAGCTATCCCTCGCTGAACATCTAATTTTCTATGTACATTTATCATGGATTCAGGTTCCCTGGCAATATATGGAATGGAGTGGTACTGAACTAAATTAACCAACAACCGTAGGTTCCGTTAGTAAGCTCATATTGAAACCTATGAAGTGTCGTTGCGAGTATGTACGGCTTACAGTCAATTAGTATTATACAAACTAGCTGCTCTTTTCAACTGCAAGGTTCCGAGATCGATGTTACAGTATTGCGTAAAAGTGGCGTCGTAAGGCAAGTTGTATCCCGGGGCAGGTGAGCTTGATTGAGGCCCTTCACCAAACACAATCGTGCATGCACACTACTAGTATTAGCTATAATAGCCTACTTACCCTGATTTCAAGCCCCGCGAGAGACTGGGAGGCTCGCGGGGAAGTCAATAGCCAAGACGGAGCACTTCTCATTCACTCGCTATAACTATACATGTTAATGGATATTGAGATTGTGTAAAGTCATGCTTTTCAATCATTTGATTACAGCCAAGCGTAAGTTTTGATAAGACATAGTTATTGCATCGCTGAGCACCACCAGGGTGCTTAATTGATATAATCTAAACGAGCTATTATTTACTTATGTCGGAGACTGGCGAGGCCCCCTCAATGCTTGGGACCCGTGAGGGGGCATACTAACCCCCCTTACGTCGGCACTGTTGCGTAGTAAAACAGCTATCCAACATCAGTTGGACACTTCTTCAGTGAACCATTAATTTCAATGAACTCCCACAGAACGTGAATCCATGAAGAATGCCCAGAGAAACAAAGCGTGCTTACCTCTTGTGTAACCGGGTCTATCTTCAGCGAGGAACAGGCCAGAGCCCTACATTCTAGCCTGATCTCGAGCTAGTTCGACTCGATTTTACATCAACACTTTTTGGATCGATCCAAGCCCCCACCAAAAATCGGAATGGTTCGTCCTTCACTTTTCTGCTGCATCTTGTCAGAGTGGCCCGATTTTTTGTATAGTTAGGATCCAACCGAAAATTGCGTCCTGAGTCTCAGATGCCTCAAGACCATAGGTAAAACTCAAATTCAATTTCAGGAGAACATGAATGTACAATCGGGCCGGATCGGGCCAGAGCGTTTTATAGCGACAGGTATTTAGAAGTTGGTTTTAGGTAGTACAGCGGCTCCTGGTGGTCCGACGTCTGTCTGATTATGAAATTCATATAAACACATATAGCTCAGGACAATCTCATTTTTTGGTAAAAGGATCTAATAAGGAAAATAAACTAAGTAATTATTTTATTGTAGACAAAACCAAAGCTCCCCCGTATAAATTCAAATTAACTTATAGCGTATCCAAAAGAAGAGTTAAAGTCGTAGGGACAAATGAAATCTAAGCGAATGCCGGGTTCCTGCCAGATTTAAAGTCAAATTTAGATTTTCCCACTGGTGTCCATGACTATTCCAACGGTGTATGGCATATCTCTGTGGAACATGTAGCTACTGAAATCTCGTAGAGGCACAGATGGAGAATACTTAGCGATTGAAATGGACCTGAATGTTTTAGAGTCACATTCATAGTTTTCCTCACCGTTGCAAACCATGATGAATCCAACGGCAAAGAGATAATCTCTGTCCGACTTGTAGTTTCTGAGATCAAGGAGAGGCAAACATTGAGAAAACTAAGGGACTAGAATGGACCTACTAGTCTGAGGGTCAAACTTATAGGTTATTCCACGGTTTCAGGCCATCTGAGATCTAGGAGGGAGATAATTCCAGAATACTAAGCGTTTGAAAAGGATCTGCCAGTATTAGAGTCATATTCAAAGTTTTCCTAACCGTTTAAAAAAAAGACCTAATCCAACGGTGTAGATCGTATCTGTCGGACTTGTATTTACAGATACCTATTAGTGGCAGAAATGGACAATACTAACAAGGAAGGGTACCCAGGTGTAACACGCCGATTGTGATAAGATTGCACACACATAGAGAACATCGAAAAAGAAGTGACACGATTTTTTTTATATCGGCCAACAACCGCATTGAAAGGGTCAAATAGGGGCATAAACATGGGGTCAAAATGAGATTGTGTGGAATATTGCGAGAACGAGAAGAGATATAGGAAAAGGTTAAATATATGAAATACTACCCATACTCGACGCAAGGCAATGAGGTAGGATGCACCCATGCGAAGAAAGCAGGACATCCGGAAATGGACCAATCACACATTTCCGGATTTCCAACATTTCCACAGTGTGCTACGGAAGTGAGCGAAGAAGGTGGCAAGGAGCAGGAAGAAAGAAGAAACGAAAACGTAAAATACGTGTTTTTGCTTTGGGTGCATATTTCGCCCGTCTGCGAAAGAGACGCAGATTCATCTCAATGCACGAAGATGGGAGAACACTCAGGAAGGATGCAAACGCCGTGCGTAGAGGCAGCCAGCGAGACAGTACTGCACAGTGGGTGGCATATATCGCGTAATGGGAACAACGATGAGATGCATGCTGGAAACGAAAATGTTTTTGGGCAGTAGTAACACAAATCAAACATGTATTCCACAGTAGAATGTAATAACAGCCAGCGAAACAGCGTAGAGGCAGCCAGCGAAACAGTACTGCACAGTGTGTTGCATATATATAAGAACATCAAGTTGATTTTTTTAATTTGAATTTATTTTAAGGCCTTTAGGCAACTATGGCTCAGGCCGTATGGATGATGATGGGATGAATTGGTGGAATGAAGAAAGTGGGAGGAAACGGGAGGACCTCGAGAAAACCCACGCACACGGTGTTTGTCCACCACAAAACATCAAGTTGAGTTGTAGAAAGAACTCATAGATAAAGGACTGCAAGGTCTTATGACGTAGTACGGCATGGCACGTGCAGGTACTGTAAGGAAAGAAAGAGCAGGTTGACGTTGAAATTTCACTCTGGACGCTGTCTGGCTCTGCGAGGCGAGAAGCATATCACAGCAACAATGCAATCTCTACCTGTCATTACACATAGCTACACAATACAGCCTGTTATATCTGCCAGTGGAAAGTTGCTGTCGCCCATGCTCATAGTCTTGAAAGAGCTTCATGGTACGTTTGGGACACGGATTCAACAATGTTCCGCCCATAAAACTTATACATTTGTGCTTCATCATCTGGGAAAGTGACAAAACAAATCATTAAGACGTGGTTCCAATCGGTGTTCCTTCCACAGGTCAATGAGCAAACGGTAATGTTAGTCGATTCGTAGACGGGTTATGATCGAGCCGACTTGGCAACAATAATGCCACTGGACAGACAGTGCAACATTATGACGATACCTACGCACACAACTGGGTTAATACAACCTCTGGACGTGTATGGTGTCAGAGTTTGGAAGAACTTCGTAAGCAAAGTATCTGATGCGGTACGCCTTCAGTAACTCAACATCAATCTACACAGCAGAGACAATATTCTGACACTTCAATCTCTTATGCATAATCAACTGTCGTCTCCACGGTACTGTTAGATACGAAATTAGATGAAACATGGCGTAAACATGGCGTAAAGGGCAAATCGATCAGTCCGAGATAGGTATTCATCAGCGGATGAAAGTAATGTTTGTTTGGGAACAAAACAGATGATAAAACTTATGAGTTCGAATATACGAGACTAATTATTGACAATTGGTCATGGAACTTTCTAGTAGTGGAAAAATAACGTTGATGTGTAAATCACTTATGGGAGAATTTGCGATACGATAATTTACTTCGTCTTAAGGAAATGTAGACTTGTAAGAATCTTTGGATGTTACAGGACTTGAAGAATGCACATAATAATAATACTAGCCGTGAGTATGGAATTTATTGATTATTCTCTGTGATATTGTGTTTATGCTTGGAGCATAGAAGTGGTACAATTAATTATTACAGCATGTTATGCCTCGATATAGTTGGGATGGCTGTACTATAGTATGCACAGAATATGTGATGGGTGTAGTGTCATAAACTGAGCTACGTAGATCTGTGTTTACGTAATGAGATGCTCTTTATCTGGATATGCTGCTATTGTGAAGTTGGATAATCTTTTGTTATGGTTGGTACTCATTTGAGGGATACGCTAAAGGAAATGTACTACATGCAAACTAACCTAACTAAACCTAATTCTGTCAATGTGTTAAAAGCAAACTAACTGCATGTTAGATGTGAGGTTATTGATGATGCTTGGTTTTATAATGTGTAGTCTAAATGGGAAACCATCTTATGTGTATTACAGAACTGACCTATGGTAATGTAGGTTGTGGCTACCGTTGGGAAATACTAACCTTTATGTATTATCATGTGTGTGAATTATTCATTGTATGTGTTACTTTAAGTACACTGACAGTATACGAACTGCATAGAGAAAATACTGAAGATATTTTCAGAAATGTTTAACTTGTGGGAGTTCATGGGATAATATATATTCTCCTCCCTAGCATTAAACTGAAGATAATATAACCTAACCTATTGGATCCTAATCTATTTACATACGTGTATTCTAATACGCGTGGTTTCTTTCTGGATATCTTTGGAGTATTTTTCAAATTCAGTGGAGTTTTGTTTTCATCAGTTGACGTCATTGCTCTGCGCAGCAAAGTGCCAGAGCCCATCCATCATCAAGTGTTCGTGGTGACAACGCTGTTTTTGAAATATCATTTTTGTGCTACTTATCAGGAGTAAGCGACTTGTTTCCAGCATACACCCCTGCACACTGTTATGTTGTACGTACATATGTACGCGAATTTTCGTAGTGATGTCATGTTGATACTCATACGTGGTACTGATATTACTGTTGCTGTTTATCTTACATATGTGGACCAACTGTTATTACATTCTACTGTGGAATACATGTTTGATTTGTGTTACTACTGCCCACACACATTTTCGTTTCCAGCATGCATCTCATCGTTGTTCCCATTACGCGATATATGCCACCCACTGTGCAGTACTGTCTCGCTGGCTGCCTCTACGCACGGCGTTTGCATCCTTCCTGAGTATTCTCCCATCTTCGTGCATTGAGATGAATCTGCGTCTCTTTCGCAGACGGGCGAAGTATGCACCCAAAACAAAAACACGTATTTTCCGTTTTCGTTTCTTCTTTCTTCCTGCTCCTTGCCACCTTCTTCGCTCACTTCCGTAGCACACTGTGGAAATGTTGGAAATCCGGAAATATGTGATTGGTCCATTTCCGGATGTTCTGCTTTCTTCACATGGGTGCGTCCTACCTCATTGCCTTGCGCCGACTATGGGTAGTATTTCGTACATTTAACCTTTTCCTATATCTCTTCTCGTTCTCGCAATATTCCACACAATCTCATTTTGACCCCATGTTTATACCCCTATTTGACCCTTTCAATGCGGTTGTTGGCCGATATAAAAAAATACGTGTCGCTTCTTTTTCGATGTTCTCTATGTGTGTGCAATCTTATCACAATCGGCGTGTTACACCTGGGTACCCTTCCTTGTAAGCTATTCAAAAGGGGTTGCTAGTTTTAGAGTCAAACTGATAATCTTCCCCACCGTTTAAAGCCATGACGTTTCCAACTGTGTATCATTCACCCATGTGTAATTTGTAGTTACTGAGATCTAGAGAGGGACAAAGAAACATCCAGATTTCATTTCATTTCATTTATTCTTCTTTTAAATATCGGAGTTAAGGCATAACCTTTTCTTCCACCCAACCATTTGAACATGCTACATTAAATTTACATGGCATAAATAATTGATGAAGATGAATAATTGATCACTACAAAACAAACAAAAGAAAATGAACACTAAAAATCATACATTATCAATTGCAATTAAAAGTTAAGAGATGTATATAATATTACATTCACAAAGCGGTTACTAAAAGAAAGAAAAACACTACCTATACTAACTCGAGAGAAAATAATAACAATAATAATGATATTATATAACATTGTGTCGTTTTGATCTATATACCTGTGTGTCTAGTGAATCAGTGAGAATTCTGGCTGGGATAAAAATTCTTTAGGTTTTTGTCGAAATGATAATAGGGAACCTGAGTCCCTCATGTGTTCAGGGATTTTGTTCTAAGCTCTAGTTGTATACACAGTGAAAGATTTTTAGTGGTACTCTGATTTATGGAGAATACTAAGTAATTGAAAAGGACCTGCCAGTTTTAGAGTTTATGTGATAGGTTATTGCATGGTTCGAGAGCATTGCAAATTAAACGGTGTATGGCTCATCTCTGTCGGACTTTTAGTTACTGAGATCTGGGAGAGACACAAATGGAACATACCAAGCTATTGAAAAGGACCTGCCGCTTTTAGAGTCAAAATTATAATTTTTATCGCCGTGATCATGACAAATCCAGCGTTGTAGCCTTCATCTCTGTGTGACTTGTGGTTACAGTGATCTTGGGGCAGGCAAACAGATGTGAAAATTCATCGGGAAATGGAGAAAACTAAGTAAATGAAAAGGACCTGTCAGTTTTAGAGTTAAAGTCATAGTTTTCCGCACCATTTGAGATCGTGACGAATCCAACGGTATATGGCTCAGCTTTGTCGGGCTTGTGTTGCTGAGATGTAGGGGGTGACAGACAGACAGACAGGACGAACGCTATATCTTCCCTTATTCACTGCCGTTCACGGGTGCGCTAAAAAGCTGAAATTTTCACTACTTTCTCCATGACACCCTCTCTGTAATAACACAACATAAGTAAAAAAAAATCCAGTTGGGGAAAAAAGTTTTGGCGGGAAGCGTCCACCATCTTGTGATATTATTATTTCCTGACTCTTATTACATTATTTTCTTTAGTTTACAATGGTCCGTGGTGTCCTCAAATCTTGCAACGTTAATATAACTCATTTAACGACGTAATGATGGAAATTTGCACAGCGACGAAAGTCCGGTGAAAATACAATATTCTATTGTTACTCTCATATATTTCTATATATTTGAAAAACGTATAATAATATATTTTTAATATTACCCATAAATACTAATGTTCCAATGCCGTGGAGTTTGGATGGTTGCAGAACATTTTAAGATTTGGGTAAAAAATTATAATCTTTTAAAGATATACTTTTCCTAAACCATTCGTACTATGAAGTAATAAATAATTTTGTTTATGCATGACAAAAAAGCATTGGGTGCACTCTCATATACAGCCACTTTATAATTTCTTCAATTAGCGCGTTTCATGCTTTTCGTTTTAGTCATGCATAAACAAAATTATATTCTAGTTTTTAGTACGAATTGTTTAAGAAAAGTATGTCTTTAAGTTTTTTTATTGTTTTTTAAAATCAGTCATAAAATATGAACTATTTTACGTCATTCTGCCACTCAGATATAATTTTAAGAGCATATTGTATATTAACAGTAATTAGTATCTGATAGAAGGTGGATCCTTAAATGTGAACTTAGCTTTCTCCATACGTCCTGATCTTACGCCTTTGTTGAAATTTTTAGCATTTTCTCTTCAGAATCTCTTTATGATGATAGTAAACGTTCCAAGATATTCTCGATCATTGGTTGGTACCACATAAACCCTCTCCTAAACAATCAAAGCCAACATTGCATCAACATAAAATTATGTTCTATGTCTAGTGGACTCGTCGGGGAATTGTGCATTGGTATTGTGCTGCCACCTAGTCAGACAATCAATGAAACTGTCTAATAGCAGGAACTAGAAAGTGTGCATGATAAACTTAAAACAGAGTGGTCAACGCTTGTGAATCGCAGAGATGTAATTTTGTTACAAGGCAATGCAAAGCCACATATTGGTAAGATCATTCCTGACAACATTATCCGACTTGGTTGGAATCCACCATATTCTTCTGACATTGAACCTTCGAATTACCATTTGTTCCTTTCGTTAGACAACCATTGGCGAGGAAGGCGGTTCAGAACACTGGACACAATGGACGAGATCTTACCACTACACTCTCCCAGTTCCTCATTGCTGATTATGAGGTAAATACTCCACTACAGGTGAACATTTTAGGCATGGAAACTTCTGCAATCTACAGTGCGAAAGAATATATGTCATTACCTTTTATACAAATACCATTATTTCTAGTAAATATTGTAATTAACAGAGAAAAATGGACAGTTACCGTGAACGAGATTCCAACCCAGATCTCCAAATTGCCATTTTTTGTGTGTTGTCTATTACACCAATACGAAGCGGCCAATTTTCTTCGTGGCTATTGGGTCATTTGTCGGCAGTAAAATTATTAATAAATATGTTTTATACATGACTCTACGCTTAAATTTAATGAAAAGTATTGTTTTTGTCAAATGAACAATATTTTAGTCCCGTACATAAAAAACTACTACTATTTTTAATACTACTATCACTAATAATAACAGTTTTAATTGGAACATGGAAATTCAGAAGTGAAAGTCCAAAATTGTTCACTCAAGCTGAAAATAAAGAACCAAGTATTTAACAGTGATTGTTTGACAAAACATCCCCTAATAGCTGGAAATCATTGAAAAATTATATTAACAATTTGAATAACATTAATAATGAACTAAAATAATAATAATAATAATAATAATTATAATAATAATAATAATAATAATAATAATAATAATAATAAAATTATTATTATTATTAATGCTGCTGTAACAACTACTACTACCTAGTAGCCATAACTCAGTTGGTAGATCGTTTGCTTCGTATACGCAAGGTCCTAGGTTCGCTACTAGTTACCGATGGTTTTCCTGGGAGATTTCATCACGGACACCAGGCAATTGCCGGGTTGGTGCTTTGAACTAAGGCCCAAGCTCACTTCTTTCTGAACCCTTCTCCGTGCTCTATTGCGACCTGTGTCATAGGTATCTGGAGGCCATAAATAATATTTCCATTTCCATGACTACAACTCATTTGCTAGCAGAAATTAAAGCTTTACTCCTTTGTAAAGCAAAAAATAAATAAAAGAACAGCCGTTAGCGTTTTTGTTTGGGAGAAGCAAGATGTGGTCCGCTCATCTGTTGGTATCATATTTTTTTGTCGTCATTCCTTACTTTATTATTCTATTATGTTATGAATGTATGTATAATTTTATATACTGAGCAGTTTTGAAGCTAGGAATATATAAACTTCTTGCAATGAAGCAATACTTTGGAGCACATCAATATTATCATATGACGCAGAATTTACAAAAATAAGGTATTGACAAAATAATTTTTACGTGTAGTTGCTTTTCAGAATAAATATATCGTAGTAATGTTATGAAAGTGGGTCAAAAGTTGAACACGCGCCAGTATAATTGATATTTTATAACACATGACGTTGCATGAATGTATTAGGCAATAGCTTATTAAATTGTAATCGTTCTTGACTCTTTTACCCTGTAAGAGTTACCGAATTGAAATCTGTATAATCTCCATCTGATAGCATAATTAGTATATTGCGAAATGAACTTACCTCTTCTACAGTGCGGAACTGCAGTATATTCTGAGAAAATCAAGCTGAAACTATAGTATTCGTGAGCGGTAAGTACTAAGAGTTTTGTAAACTTAAACTTTGTTTAATCTGATTATATATAGGTCACTTTTGTTACAGCGGCCAGTCTCTTTTCAATCAGTACAATGCTAGTTAAAAATCAACAAAACATCCATCTCCCATGTAGGACTCGATCGGGACGGGCACAAGTCATAGTTCTGTTACCGCCCATAAAGTTAACTTTATCTTTTTTTTTCTTTATGTAGGGCTCGAGTTTACGACTTTGGAGACGCTGGCGTAACACCTCAGACCACGCAAATTGCTCGGTCAACTTTTCTGTAAGATGTGAATATCAGTTATAATTATTAATAATAAACAAAACGATATCACGCATAATATACATTATATAAATTTATTGAACTTGTTATTTATATTCTCACGTATTCCAAGATACAAATTACTTCAGAAATTATATTAATTCATTTAGTTGATGGTTTAATGAACACGTATTATCTAGAGTAAACTAAATTTATTATTATAATAAGTGGAATGCAATGTATAGGAAAATACATTTACAACGATATTAAATCCATCCTCCGTGGTCCGGTAGGAAAAGTCAGGAACTTATTATCAGCAATAGAGAGTCAAGATGCTTCCAACTAGCTGCTGGGCACACTAACCGAAGTTTTCAAAGATTTTTCATGAATTCAACCAGCCAAATGCTGGGCTAGTACCTCAACTAAGTTTCTGGTCACTACTTTATCAATATCTTTCCTGGAACAGTAATCGCCGAGGGACTTGATCTCTCAAACACGTGACGCGCTCAGATTGTAGTTACTCCTCTACACCTAAAGGATTTTTTTAAAGGAAAACTTACGACATGAAAGCATGGCTAATATTACAGTTGCAATTTGGAACATGAACATTTAGAATATACAAGAAACACACGGGTGTCAATACACTTTCATTTCCTTCTATCCATTTTCTTCAACAATTCTTCTTCAACACACCCTCTTTTATTTTTTTCTCTTTATGGTATCCTATTACCTCCTCTGCTTTAACGAGCAAACACTTCTTTAAAAAAAATATCCTCTGTTTATTATTACTATTTTCATATTTGCTCTCACCGAATTCCAGTATCTTTCTTCGATCATTTCAAAAACGTCTCTTTCATTTCCTTGCTTCTAACCTTCTCCAGTACAAACTTTCTCATATCGGTATTTCTTCTAGCTACAGACGTCAGCTTTATGTCTCTTCACCAGGGTTGGAATGTTTAAAACAGATGTTTTAAACGTGTTTTAAACAGATGCGATTGTTTTAAACATTTTGTCTAAAACATTTTGAACATTTGTTTCAAACGATATTTTTTAAGACGCGTTTTAAACATGTTAATTTTATTTTTCTTTAAAAGAATCATATTATTTTTAAGAGTACGAGAGTTTTATTTTAGTTTTACGGAGTTTTTATCAGTAAAATAAATGCAGAAATTAGGGGGGGGGGATTTTTCTTTCAGATATTGGGGTTCGAGTTGTCATAAAAAATTGCGCATTGGTACCAAATAAAACCATGCTAAATATGGCCGTCCTAAAACAATATTTAACCGGACCCGTGGACCCCTAAAGGGCAGAATTGTTTTTAGCAAAACAAGGAATAAAAATATGATGCTTGTTTCCACATTTTGGGATTCGAGTAGTTATGAGAAGTTGTGCATTGGTACGAAATTTAGCCATATTAAATGTGGCCCTTTTTGGCCGTCAAGCGTTTTTCAAACTAAAATTTTCGCGGGCTCCGGCGTCCTGCTAGATATTTTTCGATCTGCCTGTGATTCGGCGAACAAACATAATATAACATTCTACAACTTTTTCACGCTACTCAAACTCAAATTTCTGAAAAAAAGAATCGGCCCTTTTCAAAATTATCATTTTCTCGGGGTCCAGATAAATATTTTTGATCCGGCTCTGTTTGGGGCGATCAAACATAAAATAAGATTCTACAACTTTTGCACGATACTCAAACTCAACTTTCTAACAATTGAAGGGTGTGAGGCAAAAACATGGTAACCCACAAATGTTTATTTTTTGAGTTATTCAGCACCCGATGGAAAGGAATCATACCGCGTCGTTTAATGTTGTCCGACTTCAAATTGTGCTCCAGAGATGGCAGCAATATTTACTTATGGTAAGCCTATTGTAACATTTTGGGATTCATAAGATGGTAACCAACAATTAAGATGGCGGGAAACGAGGAGCAGTATACCAGCTTGCCACTACAAAGGAAAAGAATTTGTAAATTAAACATTTCTAACAGCGAGTTCAGTGAAAAGATTTATTCTTGATTGACTTAGGTAGCGAATATTATCGTATAAATAATAAAACATGGTAACCCACACAGCAGCATGAAAAATAGAAATTCGTTATTTTGATTTGGTACAATTATTTTAAGCCTTTATATATAGCTTTACTTGAAAAATCAGCTTTCAGCCAATGAAAATGACTTGTGCAGCAGTAAAAATCGAATTTCTTACAAGTTTAACATTGTGGGTTACCATGTTCTTGCCTCACACCCTTCAATTATTTTCAGGGGGAAGGAGGAACAGCCGAATTTTTTTAAAAATCTGAGTTTGAGTAGCGTGCAAAAGTTGTAGAATGTTACGTTATGTTTGCTCGCCGAAACACAGCCGGATGAAAAAATATCTAGTCGGGCCCCGGAGCCCGCGAAAAGTTTACTTTGAAAACGGCCAAAAACGTTTAACAGCCAAAACCGGCCATATTTGACATGGCTTCGTTTCGTACCAATACACAACTTTTCATAACTACTCGAACCCCAAAATGTGGAAACTGGTATCATATTTTTGTTCCTTGTTTTGCCAAAAATAATTGGGCCCTTTAGGAGTCCAGGGGCCCGGTTAAATATTGTTTTAGGACGGCCATATTTGGCATGGCTTAATTTGGTACAATGCACAACTTTTGATGACAATTCGAACCCCAATATCCGAAAAAATAAATCAACCCGCCCTAAATTGCAGATGAACATAAAACACGTGTGTTTGGAAATAAAGTTTTGAGATATACAGACCGAAACGGGACGAGATGACTGAAGAATGGAGGAGACCGCATAATGAAGAACTTCACGGACTGTATGACTCACCCGATGTTGTACGAATAATGAATTCAGATGGGCAGAGCATGTAGCTCGCATGGGGGAGAAAGGAAGATTATATTCCAGGTTGGTTGGAAAGCCGGAGGGAAAGAGAACGTTGGGAAGACTGAGATAACGTTGGGAGGACAATATTAGAATGGATCTTCGAGAAGTAGGTACTGGCGTGAACTTTGCCCAGGACAGATTCCGATGGTGAACGTTTATTACTACGGCAATGAATTTGCGAGCTCCGTAAGCTATAGAGTATGTAAGTAAGTAACACAAATGTAACTTGTCCGGAGTGAAAGCTAGTTTAAAAAATAATCAGTATTATAGTGCCGCAAGCCTACAGGTGGAGACATAAAATGCGTTGTTTGGTTTGTTCTTTATCGTTTGAAGGCTAGAAATAGTAAATATTAATTTATTATCAATAACCTAAAACAAGAGGTTCATATTTCAATTCTTCTTTTTATTTATTGTGAGAAACTGCCAGGAAAACAAGAACTTCATGGGCATGTATTTGCTTCTATGATTACATTGCTCTATCTATTTTTTATATTTATGAGGAAAGTGACGGTAGTAACTGTGCAGATTTGATAATAATTTCTTATTCGGTGCTTGGAGTTTAGTCGGGGAGCCAGGTGAACCCCACGTGAACCCCGTTCCCCCTGATCCATCGGGACAATTTTTTTCCGCATTCTTAAGGTTCTAAATAAAATTTATAGCAATGTTCCCGAAAAAGGAAACTGGTTTTAGACCATAATGGCGGTCAATTGTTGTCGAAAACTGGTAAAGAATATTTTTTCAAAAATGTTTTCTATGAGTATAAAAGTAACACTCCTTCGTAACCATTGTTATATTATTCCTTATGGTATAAATAAAATTTAGAGCGATTTTCTCAAAAAAAGAAAACCTTACTTTAAATCAAAATGGTGGTTATTTCTGATCGAAAATTGATCACCTAAAGAAATTGTAGTTATACCATAAAAGATCCCCAAAATTGGGAACTTGGGAAAAAATTTATAAAGAATATTGTTGGGGGGTATCAAATGAAAGGATTTTCTCTACTGAATATAAATTTGAATCATATTCTTCAGAAAAATTAAGGATTCAAAATTTATAGCAAAGTTCTCACAAAAATGAAACTGCATATAACCAAAACTGCGGGCTTTTTTAACCGAAAATGGGTGTAAAAAAACTAGTTGTTTTAAAAGACGAAAAAGAGTTTTCTATGTTAAAGAAAATAGACCTTAGGTTAAAGGAGAAAACCAAAACTCGCTAAAAGTTCAAGACCGGCACTGCGTTACTTGTTCTTGGCCCAACGGAATGGTAATTTGCGAATACGTCTTCTAAAAAAATTGCGTAACTTTTGGGCTGGTAGGCAGGAAACCTTGAGGCTTGAAAAATGAAGTTTATGAGTAGTGCATTTGGGGTATCAAATGTGTGATTTCCGACAGAGTATGAATATGAATTACTTTATTTAGAAGGAAGATTTTAGGGATCCCAAATTTATAGCAAAATTGAACTGCTTAGAAAGAAAAATGTCCGCCACTTTTATTTTTATTTTAGCTGTTTCATTTTAGTGTAAACTTGAAATCACAAAAATTCTTTTCTGAAAAAGGAAATCATATCCGTATTCAGTCGGAAAATAATCTTTCATTTTATACCCCGTAATATGAAACACTTAAGAAAATCTTCAATTTTCAGTGCTCTTTTCTCTGGTCTCCAGTACCCCAATTTCGGGTTAGGGTTATGAAATATAATTACCATTTCTTCAGGCCAAAATAACTAACGAAGTGCCTGTTTCCAAATCAGATTTTTATTCTTTTGTCTGAACGTCAAGGTTTCCTCTTTTTTTAAAAAACAAAGAGGTAAAAAAATCTTTGACCAATTTTCAGCCAAAAATGGACACCAGTTTAGTTTTTAAGCAGTTTAATTTTTGCTATCCCTTAAATCCCTTTCTGAAGAAAATAGTTCATATTGGTATTCAGTCCAAAAATTCCTTTCACTTTTTTTTTTTTTCATGCAACCTACTTTATATTCTTCCATTTTTCTGTTCCCCATGTTCAGGCGTTCAGACTCCCAATTTTGGGAAGCTTTTATTGTATAATTACCATTTCTGTGGATCAATGCAATAACACAGTACCGATTTTGAAGTTTAAAAATATTTATCTAAACTCAAGTACTTTTTGAAAAGAGAAGCAAAATAAAATAAGTCTTTGACAAATTTTCCACAAAAAAATGGCCGCCATTTTGGTAAAAAGTATTTTACGTTTTGGGAACATTGCTATAAATTATATTTATACCAAAAGGAATAATATACAATTTGTGAGGAAAGATCACACGATGTACGGGGGCTCATTGAAATATATTGCAAAACATAGACTTTTTACCAAGTTTCGACCAAAAATGGCCGCCATTAAGGTCAAAAACCAGTTTTCTTTCTTGGCAACATCTCTATATATTTTATTTAGATCCTAAAGAATAAAAACAAATGGTTCCGATGGATCAGGGGGGCTCCCTTACAATTTAGGTGGTAGGACTTAAGGTGGTAGGACTCTGCTTCCTTGTTGTTCAGTTTTAGACTCATTGTCAATGGGGTGTACAAAGAAAAAAGGATTTAATCTGGTCACACTTTATTATAGTTATTCCTTTCCGAAAATAATGAAACGGTAAAAGCCAAATGCAGACTGTGCAGAAAGCAAATGGCACGCCTTGTTGCCCGAATGAGAAAACATTTCAAGAAGTGTAATTCAAATCCCAGCCAGGCCACTGCAGAATTTTCCTTCAGTATTCCCATGCCTAGCGCTCTGAAGTATACTCAGCCTTCTATCAAATTGAGTACCACAGTGTCCTTTGTATTTCTGGTCACTTTGGGAGCTAAGGCAGCCAAGCGTGGGACTGAATTTAATAAAGTAATTAAATGTAATAAATTCATCAAATTTTTTAAAATAGAACCTACAATTTCTTATGAATAGACCGAAATCACGATTGAAACGTTATAGAAGTTACTGCAGATGGAGTACCTATCATAACCATTACAATTTTTTATTTTTAAAAAATATTTACAACGTTTTAAACATGTTTTTTGCAGTCTATGAAAACGTGTTTAAAACAAAAATAAACACAGAATATACGTTTTAAGCATGTTTTTTTTATGTTTCTTCCAACCTTGCTCTCCACTAAGATGAAATTAAGATCAGAGTGAATATCAGCTAGAGAAAGTTTCTTGGCATTCTTCACACAGTTACTAAACGCGCCTTTTGTTAGCACGATGTCGATTGCAAACATTTCATTGTCTGAACGTGTCCACATGTATTTTCTTCTTTTATGTTCCTCAAACCATACGTTTCCAACCACCATTGAATGTTGCTCACAAAAATCCTTATCTTTATGTGCTTTTCTCTTCCCACCCGTATTGTATTGCTGTTTCCTAATTTGAGCCCCACCATCTACAGAATTAAAATCGCTCATCAATCAGTATGACAGCTCGTCCTTCTGTTTTGTTTGTATTAGCGCATCCAAATATTCGTAGTTTATTCCGATTTCTTCTTCCTGAAGATGAGATGTGGTTATATATATCATAAACAGGCACTTCTTTCCTTCTTTTAACCTTAACATTATCACGCGATATCCTACTTTGCTAAATACCTTCTTCCTAGGCTCCCCTCCCAGGACCCGAATAAAAAAAGTTTACCTTAGGAATATCTTATCTTGGGAGAAATCATTGGACCATATACATAATATTTTGCCATGAACCTAAATAAACTAATGTGGGGATTCCAGTTGTCTTTCACCTCGCAGTAAAGTCAAACATCCAAGAAGTCTGCCTCTGACTACCTCTAATACTTCTCGATTTCATTCATGTTTAGCCTCACAAGTAAAGGTTCTCTCCCAGCAATCGGGAATCCGGGAACTGCTCATATATTTAGATAGAAAAGGGTCACGAAGGAATACTGGCAAAATCTGCCGTTCCGATAGCAAAGGGTAAATCCAATATGGCCGCCCAAAGGTCATTCCCATCAACTTTTGCAAGCAACTTCTCACCCACTTCCCGTTGACAGATTAACATAATATTTTTCAGACTGATGTATTTCTAAATACAACACATTTGTTGTATCGAAATATCTCGGAGTCGCCATATTGAATCCACTATAGTCGCCCAAAATGTCATTTTCTAAACGACTCGTGCTAGAAAAACGAATTTTGGTATGAAATTACAGTATCACTAGACGTTTAGGAAAAGTATTAAAACTGTTCAAAATGTCGCCATCTTGAATTCAATATGCATGCCCAAAATCTTTTACCAAATAACTCGTGCTGCAATAGGGTACGATATAGATGCACGACAATGAAACAGTCATTTAGTCTAGAAACTTCCGATGAGATAGATCTACAGAGGTGAACTATAAATGATAAGTTGTGAAACAGAAGATGAAAGAAATACTAACATATGATTTTAAAATGAGATCATAGAGAAATTAATGAAATTTAATTATCTGGTAGTACATATATCAAGCGAAACCGAGGTCACGAATGGAAAAAGTCGCTTAGTATCGGACAGTGCATGCAATTATTCAGTCCTGATGTCCCTGATCTCAAGATTAATACCAGTACGGTGAGAGTGGAGACTGAAAATATACAGAATTCTTCTGTAGGGTACAATAAAGATTCATGACAATGCAATACTGCCGTAATACTTTATAGAACTTTGCGAAAGTTAGAATACGACGCTTTTAGGGAATTTAGTCGGATGTGTTTTAAATTATGATTTTAGAAAACTGTACGGATCGAACGGAACGAAATGACCGGAGACTGAAGGATACTCCATATTGAATAGCTACACAGACTCTATGATTCACGCGTTATTCCTCTATTTTAAGAATAATGAAATCACAATGGCAGCGGTGGGGGAGAGAGAGGGGCTAGTTTCCATTGTAGTTGATAAGCCTGAGAGAAAGAGGCAGTTAGGAAGACAAGATACCTCGCGTCGTTGGTGATTTTCAGGAGGTAGGCAGCTACCGTTGATGATGAAAACTGGCTTGATCTTGCTCAGGGCAGAATAAAAGAGCGAATGTTTGTCACTGCGGCATGAACTTGCGAGTTCCGCAAGTCATATAGTTAGGTAATTGAAAGGCAGAGTTGCAAGAATATCAAAATTATCAAAAGCTTTTCTCTTTTTATATTCTTTCTTTGTCATCATTTTGATATGGTGCGTGATCAATGTTAATTGTACATAAGTTGCCTGTGGTCGATAACTTTTAAACAAGTTTTCAGATCCTGATACTTGTGTATTCAGCAGGAACCATTCCAATAAAGATTTAGTTTTCCATCGAAATCAGCCGAATGTTACAGTTCTGCAAAGCCAATTTCTCTCTAAATCGGCAGTTACAGATTCAAAATCAAGAAATTTCTTTACTCGATTATCTGATGCATAAAATAAGATTACTATGAAAACGTCATTTGACAAAACCACATACAGTATAACTCCGAAAATCAGAAACAATTGAGGCTGAGTCCTGTTCGTATTTTTTTTTTGGGGGGGGGGAAATTCGGATTATTCGAAAACGTTTAAGATACGCTTTAATATGTACCAGATCATCATCCATTTTCATTAATACTTAGTAGAACCCCCAATAATCCGAATTTGACGATCAATCTGCTCTCAGAGATATTCGGATTATGTGAAATTTCGGATTACCGAGGTTCGAATTAAGGAAGTTGTTCTCCATTTTTTAAATTTTCAAAAATTTCGGAAAAGGTGAAGGACAATATTACACTTTTGTATAGGTGTAATATAACAGTTATCGAACCCATGATACGTTTAGATTTGTGCTTCTAAGAACGTAAATTTAACGCAGAATTTTGACTTCTCATTTTAAATTTATTTTTTTATATCTTAGCTAAATTAGTTCTCAGAAGCATTCGTCATGTAATATCACAGGTTTTCATAACTATTATTTGAAGAGTAAACATTCAAAACCAGACTTGTCAGTGGGATCCCGTTTTGAGATGATTACACATTTATTTAATCACAGAGTTCACAGTATATTCTTTCTTATATGCACATGCAATCAGAGCTTGAAGGGAAAGGACATATGTTGAACGTTCTGAGATAATAGCCAGACCAGGGATCATGACAAAATATCCAGCATCATCTTGTCTTCAGAATCTAAACCGAAGTGACAAGGTTGGTTTTGAACGTTTATTTCTCATTTGCTCTTGTTCCATAACTATTGACTTTTGTCTTTCCATAACTTTGAAAATTTGGAAAAGCCAGCTAAGCCTAGGGAATTACCATCAAACTTGAATTTAGCTCAATTAGAAGACAATATTATAGTAAATAAGTGTTTAGCAACTCATAAAATCCTTACCAGAAAGAGGTATATGAAACAAGTAAACAATAATAATTTCCATACTTGACAGAAGTGAAATGTCAAACGTGTATGTTGTATTATTTTTGAAAATACTCAATTTTCGGATTTTTCTTGACGTGAGCAGTAATTTGAAGCTGCTTTTACTTTCTTCCTTCCACATTAGTTCTTCTCAGCCTGAGCCTCACATGCCTATATGGGGGAGACCCTTAGTTGGGAAAGTACTTGAAGTAAAAGTTTTTAGTAAAAAGAAAGGGGTAGAACGTATACATATGTATAACTGAATGATGTTGATAGCGATTTAGAACTAGAGGCGCAGGAGACACGACCGAGGGACATGGGTATCCGTTGCTCGTTCCACCAGGAAATACTGTAGAAAATCTAGAAATTATCATCGGAGTAGGTGATTGCTTAGAACCTGAGTGTTAGACATGTAATTGCAGTCGATCTTAACACAATGAAGCGTAAGTGTTTAGGTTTTCTAAATTCAACAAATTGGGGAAACAAACGGAAGGAGACATGGACACTTTTATGACTAAATATAAGGAGTGACTTCAAAGGACTGTGTCTGCTTCAGAAAATGAAGGAATACGTAATTCTCAGAGCAAGAAGGCGCGGTGATTCCAAGCCTTCAACATCGAGAGAAAGCTAGTTGAAGAATATTTAGACAGGGACAAATAATATGAAAATTCGTGGATTTGTAACACTGAACGCAGAAGAGGAAATTCTTTTCGCAGCCCAGTATTCACTTCGCTTTTCAGGAAAGCGAAATACTTCACAATGAGTTAAGAATATCACCCAAACTACACTTACCATTACAGGAAACTGAATAAAATCGTACATGCCTCCTGCATTACCACCACACTACACTGTCAATGAAGCGCTTAAATTTATTGTCGAGAATCTCCTGTCAAAATCGCAATACATCTCCACACGAAGGTGGTTAAAGAACAAATCTTCCCTTTTATGATGCAGTTAAGAAACAAAAATTGGAGTATTACCCGACCGTGAGCATCAGTATTACAAAAACATCAGCAGAGATCAACTTGAAGGCGCTACTAAATCACTAGATTTAATGAGTTGCCCAAGTTCAAAAGGATGTCTTCAAAGTAAACGTTACAACCAGTGATTCACTACACAAGCTCTTCAAGAGGAGTATACCAGGTAGATGATAAAAGTGGGCAAAATGAGTATAAACAACGTTTAGAAACATCTCAAATTCATAGTGTGTTTCAATATTTATAATCGTAGGACCATGGTGGCCCAATGGTAGAGCGCTATTCTCTGGTGCTCGAGGTCGTCGGCTCGATCCTTGGTCGTGTCATTGGGCTGTGTGTTTGGAAAACTCCCTGTGTGTAAGTTTTCTCGGAGTTATTCTATATTCTCTCCCACTTGCTTCATTACACCAATTATACAATCAGCGTCCATTCAGTCTGAGTCAAAGCTGCATAAAAGGTTTTACAATATTAAATAAAAAATATATGTTAATAATCCCATTTGTACCCTTACTGTTATACAAAACCTAAGATTCAGGTAAAACGTGTAATACTATGGCAAAATCCTTGTCCGTCTTCTACATTTTGTTGGCCAGTGAGCTAATTTATGAAAAGGAAACAGATATGCTAATTAGAAAGGAAACTGAACATGTAAAGAAGCAAACAAAATGAATGATACTCACAAATATCATCAAAGAGAGGGGAAGATCTCTAATGCATTCGCATTTTGAAATGACAATAGTGGACGGTGAAGTGACAGGAAAGTCTTGTCAGTCAGACTTCCTATGTGTACGGAGTTGAGCCCACAGAGGTAAAGGATTTAGACTAAGATAAGAAAGCGGAAATAAATTCGTCTACCTATTTGGGCGCTGAACTGTACGTTCCTGAATTCGATTCCTTAAAGTGTCTATTGCACATTAGCTGTAGACTAGATGTAGAAACCGGCGGGTAAGAACTTCTACATCAAGGCCAATACGGAAGAGAGGAAACGCCATATAACAAAACGTTTTTCGTTTCTAAATGGATCGACAAGCCTAATGCTGGAGGTAGTGGAACACCCAAAGAAGGAAACACTGCTAGACGTTTCTTTGAGAATCTCGATCTTTCTTCTGAGAGAGCTGGAGTATATATAGACCTCATCAAGACATTTGCCGTTATTTTTAAAACTATATGTACAGGATTGCCAGTGTACTTACATATCTTTAACAAAGACGCTATAGACACAGTCACACTGTATGGGGAGTGACACTGTAATACCCATGGTATTACATGCTATCAAGTGTCCACGAAGTCCTTATTTGGTGCGAAGATAATACAATCAGTAATTCCTCCAATACGTCAATTGTCGGAAGATGCAGCATGAAACAAGGATCTGAGGAAATACAGAAGAAAACATGCACGAAGACTATCTAGAGAGGCAAATATTGCAAACGTTTCACACATGCTGTTGTTAACACCAGACCCTGTGTTACCTTCATACTGTGTTACCGAAATAAACCTAAGACGCGCTTATCATCAGAAGTGTTGATTCCTAGAAGCACGAAGGCAGGGGCCATGACATACCAGCGACGAAAGTGAGATGGCTTTCATCGATACTGAACGTTCGGATGTCTCGGAGTAGATATAATTCCTTTACATTTATGTGCACGCTATGTAGTAAATAATTGTTTAATAACGCCCAATTTTAATTAGTTGATTTATTAGAGAGGAGGTTTGCTGGTTGAATTAAATATAGCGGACTTGATGGCTATCACCTCATACAATAGATGACATTCTCTACCTGTTACCCTTTCGTTTTAGGCCTAATATAACTTAAAATTCAGTTGTAGTTCACTTTTAATTCACACAAGCATGACCCTATTTAGTAATATTCCATATAAGGATCCTGCTAGTATTTCATATTAGGAACATTGCCATTTTGGATATCTTTCTTCTCTTCTCTTCTCTGCGTACGCTTACGTGATTCTCTATGTACTGAATTTTTATATGCTTATAGTACACTATGTATGAAACCGAAATTACTAAAACACAAATCCTATACGTACTTCTTCGAGTAAATTTAGCACACTTGAATGAGGCATTCGAAAAATTCGTCTGCTTCCGAAAAATATTCTGGGAGAAAACAAAATGCTTTCTTCTCGTTTGGTAACCAACTACAGCTACGTAGGCAGAGGGCATTAAGATCTTCACGTTCACACAAACTTCACTCGGTGGCAGCACATAACAGACAAAATAATCGGGTATTTCATATTAGGAACGTATTCCATATTTGGGGCTTTTACCCTATTACTATTAGTATTATTATTATAATTACTATTACGGTACTGCTAGAGCAGCTACAACTACTAAAGAGCACTGGACTTGGCTACGCACTCGCGAGGTCCGAGTTGGGTTCGAATCCAGTGGACGACCATTCTGACAGGTATGTCTGATTTTTTCCTCTGTGACATCAGGCATTACTGGGATAATACTTTGAACTAAGGCCGCGAACGATAAATAAAATTTCGATTACAATTAGTACTATGTCACAAGCGCATGTGAAGGAAAAATTAAGCACGAAAAGCATTTTGTTTTGTTGGGAGAATCTAGATATGATTCTGTTAATTTTGAGTATTATATTTTGTGTCGGGGTTTCTTTATTATCTATTTTTTTTTTTTTCAACATCGTTTTGTAAGGACCTTCGTAAATAACGTTGACGTAGCAATCGGGAGGTCGTGGATTCGATCCCAACGGCCGACCATCCTGACTGAGGTTTTTCCTCTGACACCAAGGAAATGCTGCGATGGCACCTTCAACATAAACCCTGTTAAACCTCGAATTCTTTCCCTCCCTATCCCGACCTGAGCCTCAGTTACTCAAAGTCCATAAATAAAATTCATAAAATGAAGCAATACGTTAGAGAGTATCGATATTATAACATGACGCAGAACTTAATAAATTATTGGCAAAATAATTCTTCGTATTTGAAAACGTGTGCGCGTGACTTAAAGAACCAATATATCGTAGTAATTATATTTTTAAAAAGTGTATTAGAAAGAAAGTTTTGAATGGGCGCCAGTAAAACTGTTCTAATATCACATGATCTTGCATGAATGCATGAGGCAACAGCATTGCTTATTAATTTTTAATCGTTATTGACTCTTCTACCGTGTCAGGGTTGACGAATTCAAATCGTTATAGCCTCCATCCAATAGCATAATTAGTATATTGTGAAATGCACTTGTCTGTTCTACAGTCGGAGGCTGCAGTATATTCTGAGCAAATCTACCTTTAGCTGCAGTATCCATGAGCGGTAA
>JAGDQP010010069.1:0-56976 GCA_022664845.1 Lepisma saccharinum
ATTTTATGAAGTTCCCGTCGCACTGTTTTTGATGAAACCGGGTTCTGTAGACCGGAATTGAGTTCAGGCGAAATTTTCATTGCAGTGGTCTGCTTTTTAGCTGCTACAATCCGTTTTAATGCCCTCCTGTCCCTATCGGACAGGATTGTCTTTCGACCACTGTTGTGCTTTGCAGACGTTGTTTGCCCATGCATTGTGTATGCCCTCGTGACATTGGACACAGTGCCTGTCGATACCCCCACAGTGGTCGCCACTGTTGTCACTGAAGCTCCAACCAGACGGGCACCAACGATCATGCCTCTTTGGAAGTCTGTCAGGTCGCCCATTTTACCGCACCACTTGCACACCACGACACTCACAGGTGAACTGGGTACTGCTGACGGAAGAGGAAGGTCCACATGACACATTGAAAACAAAACACGATCGGCAACCGCAACACGTGGTGTACAGTGGCGGGCCACACTTACGTGTCCTGTAAGACGTGTTTTTAGATTTTTTGTCCAACCCCTGTACATAGTTTGTATAAGATCGCGAAAACTAGTGTTGCCAGGAGACGAGAGGAGACGAGAGGAGACGAGACTTCAGGTTGTCTTCTTTCGAAAAGATGTGCTTGTCTCGTCTCGAAGGGTTCTGTCTCGTATAATATTGCAGCATATCACGCCTCCCAAAAGTAAAATGTAAGTAATTAGCAGATTGTACCATGATGATCAAGATACAACAAAGTTATTACCCAGAATTCACAAGAAAAGGATGTGCCAAGGTGGCTTAGTTTTAATGCACTCGCCTCTGGTGTGTGTGTTCGTCGGTTTGATCCCGGTTAGTGCCATATGGGCTTCGTGGTGGACAAACATCGAGTGTGTGTATTTTCTCTGGGTACTCCCGTATCCTCCCACTTTCGTCATTCCACTAATTCTCCCATCATCATCCATTCGGGCTGAGCCAAAGTTGCCTAAAGGCCTTAAAAATAAGTACAAATAAAAACAGTTTAGTTCTTTTCGAATTACGAAAAAAAAATCAATTTTTTCTTACGCGTCTGTCAAATTTATTTCGTGCATTCGAAGTAGATGCAGACGTTGAACAAGGAGGTTGATCATCCGGTTCCTGCACATATTCTGCATCCCTTGGAAAGTCACCCGATTCTTCTTACTCAGCAATTGACAATACTTCACTCTGCTTTAGTTTTTTTTTCTGTTTTTGTCGACTCCAGTGATGCAGTTTTCTAAACCCAAGTTTCCAGTCAGAAGGCTTATGAATTCCTGTTCACAGCCGGAATTTCCCTCAACTATATATAAAAGTTATTTGCTAATTTTAAAACAAAGAATTCTTATTACTTGATGATTGAATTTTCACCTCAATAGTCTTCATTTTTGCAGACATAATAAATATATAAGTTCACAATGAAAGTTCAGTTTAAGAAAATGCACCATTGTGTTCCGCGAAAAACTCTGCAATTTCAATTTCAATAATTTTTACTCGATTTTTGTTCCAGCACTTCGTTTCGTTCCAATAAAGCATCTATTTTACTTTTGCCTGGTATTTCACCCCTTTTGAATATTGTGTAATTCGCTTTTACCGCATATTAACTCCACATTGCCTGCTTGGTTCGGAGCCTGGTACGCTCTGTAACCATGTTTTAAAATCTTTATCTCCGAGCCACTCTTTGTTGAACCTTTTTCGCTTTGTTCGCTTTTTAGCACCTAAAGAGCTCATAATTAAAAGTATCTATAAAGAATATACTGCCTAACAAACTTGTAAAATTCGCTCTAAAAAATGCCAGAAACGTACACAAACACACCGAAAACTGCACCTTACAGTGCTCACAAACTGAATCAAAATAAAGTGACCTAACATCTCGATTATTTAAAGGAACGCAGTTTGAATCCTATTGAACTTCGGACCAAGCGGTATAGTTAGGATCAAAGTTGATGGTTTACAAAAGTCACCCCGTCCTTGCATCAATTGACCGTACCCACATGTCATCCTCCTCCTCCCTCCCTCTTTCTCTCTCTCTCTCTCTTATTCTTTGTTAACGTGTGTGGACTGTGTTGTGTGTGTGTGTGCCTCTTTTTTATTTTAGCGGCGTTTCCTTATTTGTTACATAGCACTGCAGTTCCTAAGTTTTATAAAAAGCAAGATGTTCTTTAGGGCTAATTGAAAGTATCTTCATGGTGTTAACTCCATAGGAGTTACTCTTGGTACTTTCTTGAATGCAGTACAGTACAAATATCAATTTTCAAGAATGAGTATGAATGCACAAAGGACCCGAAAGAGCATTGCCCGGTTTGTGTTCATCCAACATATGGTTTTCGTGGCTCATCATAAAACACTCCCTCGCCTTGCAATTTCCATACTCCTCAATCATTTTTCAGAACATCAACCTCTCCCTGCTCCTTTGTACTTTAATTGCTACAGGTGCAGGGAACAAACCAAAGAGGGTGGGGGTGCACAATAAATCATGTTTGGAGGCGTCTGTCCGTCCAAAAAATATTGTGAAAGGATGAAAAGGAGAGAAGCAAAGGAAATGTGTGTGTGAAGACAGAGAGAAAGGAATTTCCCAGTTAAAATTTTAGTACCTTCCCAAGTTTCCTTTCTTTGCTACATTTAGCAAAAATGTCCCTTTCTCCCATAAGACCATAGAATTTCCGCTAACAGACTTAACTGATCGACTCATATAATTCTCCTTCGAAAGAAGTAACAAAGCACAACCAACTGAATATGATCTCACTAAAGAACACGACCACAATCTTTCAAGAACGGTTGCTTAGTTTCAGCTGTACCAGAAGTGAATTACTAAGAAACGAATATTTGTCAATACAATCGGAACAATCCAAAGGCAAGCCTTCCCCCACGTCTTTCGAAATACTTTTTTTTTTACAATCTCTGGCTCGCCAGTTCAAAAAAGTAGGAGGCCTATGTGACTCTTTTCGATTTCAAAAAACGCTTAGGTTCGAATAGCATTATAAAGCAATAGGAAAACGTAAATTTTATTATCAAACCCAGCATTCTTTCAAAACTCCGTACCGAAAAAGGCTGATACGTTTCTGTCTTTGTTCGGAACGAGAAAGACCATGACACAATGGTTAATTACTGACACTGCCATTAAGAGAACTTGTGGAGTGTGCTCCTATAATATAGGATTTTAATACATAGATATCTCGATCAATGCTTTAACATTGTACTTGAATCTGGAGCACTATCACAAAATAAAATTATAAAGCTTGAATTATTTGGAATAACTTTAGGTATTCTCTGTTCCTTGTAGGATAGCACTAATTTTGAAGTAATAAACGCTGGTATAGATTTCCAAGGCAAATATTTTATTCCGAGCTAATAATTTTTTAAACAAATTAAATAACTCTGTTTGGATTTTCGAGGCACGAGACGAGACAAGTAGTCTGTCTCGTCCCGTCTTGAATTCCAAGAATCCTATTTCGTCTCGTGGCATCACCAGCGAAAAACTTTCGTTTCCGGACACATGAATAGGAATACTTGTGTACCAGCTAGTGAGCTGTCAGTCGAGGATGTTGCTACTCAAACGAAGAAATCATGTCGGAGATTTCCGCTATCTTCATTCTTCCCCCTCTTTCTTCTGTCCACGAATTCTCCCATCAAGATCCATTCTGCTTGAGGCAAAGTTGCCTATAGGCATAAGAAAAATGTTGTTTGTTAGTAAACAAATAAATTGATCTCAAAGTTCCACTACTGTTCCAACTGCTCAACGTTCTTTATTGGTGAGATCTAGCTTTCTCAAAATCGGTGCTCGCTTCTGGTCTGTCATACATATACGAAAATTATGATATTGGTAGGAGTTTGGAAGCATACAAATAGACGGACGTGATTTCGTTGTTAGTCACGGTGATCCAATTTATTTTTTTGCAAAGAACGCAATAAATAACAGCATGATTTGGTATTATTTTTTTCTTTTCTATTTATAAACATATGTTCTTTGTATTTGTGTGTCTTTTATTATTCAAATCGAGAAAGTGGACCAAAAGAAAATATATACATTAATTTATAACGTAGAAGCAGCAGGAAAATGCATTAAAGTGTCTTCTGTTTTATTTTGATTTTGACACAAATACGTAGATATAGGCGAACAAAATATATCTATATAAAAAAACGAAAAAAAAAAATATTCAAATAACTGTTGTAGGCATGTGGTGTGATGTTATTCATTCTTGGGGTCATTAAGGAAAGTACATCTTGTAGTGAAAAACACCTCCTATCAATAGGCGTTGCGATTTTTGCATCTCGTCAGGTCATCAGGGCCCAATCAAACATCAGTGTTGCCACATCATGTTTCTTGTAAAAGTTCTAGATTTACTTCTACATCGTACGTATTCCCTCTATTTGTTGTCTGAGATGTTACTTTCCTTTAGTTTAATTTTCCATACTTCGGAAACAGGAAAATATTATATGGGACACAGTCCGATGAATACGAAGGTTGGTGTTATTTTAAGTCGGATACTGGACGCTACTTCTGGTTCTCTTATAGAAGCTTCCATATAAAGTTGACAGCAAGGACTCAGAATTCCGGTATTTCAGGATTCCGAATTTCATTACTTTCGATATTCCGGGATTCCAGCCACAAGGAATGAAAGAATTTGGCATTCCGATTTCAGCAAGCTGGATGACGATTCAGGAAGTGTCCGTACTTCTTAATCCTTTGTTACACTCACTATAGCTTGAGTTGCCGCGGTGGCTCAGTGGTAGTTAGTGCGCTGGTCTTCTGATCCCCTTCGATTCGATCTCCGTTCGTTCCATGTGGGTTTTGTAGTGGAAAAATACCGTGTGCGTGGGTTTTTCTTGGGGTTGTCCGGTTTCCTTCCACTTTCTTCATCTTACTAATTTTCGCATTATTATCCATTCGGCCTGGGCCAAAACATTGCCTAAAGGCCTCAAACAAAATTTATTATAGCTGTTTAGATGTAAGAACTAATTGATTTCGATAGAAATGTGCAAGTCAACTATCGGCTATTCTCGGAAGATGTTTCATAACTTCACGTTTTATCACCTAGCAAAATGATTTCAAGGGTCCATAATTATAATATGTATAACTTGGGAACATTTATTAGCAGTAACATAATCTCAGCTTCACTGGCATTGAAATTGTGGCAGATGTTAACAGTGGTAGTGTTAACATGCCCGGAAACGGGACGTGCAAGATGTAAGAAAATTGTCTTCGAATGGTGCCTCATTGGCATTATCATCAACAATCTCGTTTTCAGTTATAACATGATCCCCATGCAGGTAAATTTAGCCCAGCACCTTTAGGAGTACAGGGTACATAGCGTGCATAGTTGTGCGGGGAGCGCCCCTGCAGTTATAACCGACTTCTCCAGTGGTGACTTGGCACAGGAAATTGGGTCACCAACCCGAAGATAGGTGACCTGATCGTCTCGGTGCCAAACATGACGCGAATAACCCGACTGACCTGGTGACCCGATCGACCCGGTCTTGACAGGAGTTGCTTTGTGATACGATGACCTGATGATTGAATGCTGACTAATGGTGGCTTTTCTTCCAAGCGTGTGTTGCTTGTGATTTGGGTGAGTAGCCAATTGTAACATGTTGTTTATTACGTGTTCTACGTGTAACACTTGTTTCAATTGGCTACTCACAAATAGCATGCAAAACAAGCAACAGACGCTTTCAAGAAAAGCAGCCCTAACTTCTTAGACCACATGACTACCTCAGTCCGTAGTTATTTGCACACCTCTGGGGGTATTTTTGTCCCTTCCGCCGATAAAAGACTATTACTTTATGCTATTACTAGAACATGTAAAAAAAAAACCTGACCGGACAGCACTCACATTATCAGGTCAACCATCATTATACGGATTTTCGATACATTACGTACTTCATGGATATAGTTTCGGTTAGAAAGGCTAGGTTCGAATTTTTTTTAAATTATTGATGCGATCAAACATTAGGCAGGCTTCCCATGCACGCGTGGCCTGCTTGCCATTTACCTCAGTAGCCAATTGAAACCAAGGATGTTCTAATAGAGGATATGCGATTTTGCCAAGAAAATTAAGCCAAACGTCACAGTTTAATCCCTCCCAGTTAGTCAACTTACTGCAATCAAAAACATTGTTTTTGGCTAACAAAGGTAGCAACAAGCTCTCTAGATGTTCGCTAACCAATCAGATACGTCGCCTTGGTGGATGATCAGTTGTTTGTTTTTATTGGCTTCATTCTTTCTCTGCGCATGAGATAGCTACAAGCAAATCCTCTATTAGAACATCCTTGATTGAAACAGATGGTAAAGTGATTCTATCGGCTACTCATAAAAATCGCAAGCGAAGCACACGACGAGCGCGCACATTAAAATCCGACCGTAAAGAATTTCTCTCATAAGGATTTCCTGACCCGACTCGCTCGTGTGCAGGGCGTAGGGATATGTCTTACAGTTGGCAGCACTGGCGAGCAGCGAAGGCGGAGTGCAAAAGGGCTGTATTTGGATTCATACGTGATTCACACGCCCTTTTTAACAAGAAAAATAAAAATATAAGGTTTCACTCTATCTATCGTAATTGAACTCTTTGAAAGGTGCAATCAGCAAACTATGCATCCATTCCGGTGGGTTCAACATAATGTAATTTGGCGCAGAGAAGCAATCTGAAAATAAAAGAAAACAAAAAAAGATAGAAAGCAGAAAACAAAGGGCAAAGAATAGTCAAACACAAAAGGGAAGAAGGAGAGAGCGTAACGAAATGTGGAGAAAGTAGGCAGAGGTCATATTTAAAATAATTGCCTGGTTCTGAAACAGAATAACGGACACATAAAAAAAAATGGATTATTTATTTTCCTAAAGGAAATGGGGTATTGAGATCAAATGCGTCAAAAGAATCTACTGAGTGCTGAGTGTGAATGAATGAAAAAGAAGAAAACTTATTACACATATTTATTACTTATAGTTGGATAGAAATAATACTATTTTTTCTTTTCTAAACATCCTTCATTATTCTTCAACAATGCAAGGAATTTCAGTTTAGACAGCGTGGATTGGATTTATAATGAAGATGGTTGAATAAAGATATTAAAGTCAATGGAACAACCAATAAAAGGACAAATAAGATTGATAGCGTAATGTTTGGCGGATAGATCGAAATTTTTCAACGATAATCTCACCTTATTTTCTCTTCATGATAAATTTATCTCCTTTGAAAACAAGTTTATGGCCTAAATCCGTAAAATATATGTCTATTGTTAATTTTAATTTGTAACTTACACGTGAATAATATAGATTGGAGAACAGCGTATTCCTGTAGCTTGTTAATGCAATTTTTATCGAGTCTTAACTGTAATCCCAAAACGTCGGCCTCGTTTGTTTACAAGAAATGAGTGAAATCATGTGACATAGAATGTAGACATTTCTTGCCAGTTGTATGCCAACAATCAGCATTAAATGACAGAATAATCTACTATTCTAAGTGTAGAAACAACCTCATACATTTTCTTAGGGTCCTGAGCGATATATGTTAGAACTGGAATATCCCAGATAGCTCAATAAACTTGCATAAGTTTGCATCACATTTGGCCTTGCAAGTCTCAAAGTTTCAGCAAGTTTGGTATTGCAAGTCAACAAGTTTGTAGCAGAGTTGCTAGTTGACAAACGACAAACTTGTTACAAACCTATCTTGTTAAAAACGTTGATGAGTCAATATGAAGCTTCTGGAGGAAAAAAATAAACTATATTTTCAGATTTATTTGTTGTCCGTCACTGTAATATACACTATCACTGCATCTCTTGGCTAGCTTCTATTTTACTAGTCCTTTCATGTTGCGAGGACGGTTTATGAAGTTAATGCATGCATATAGGGCGTTATTCAACACTGATGTAGCTGATTTTACCCTATGTTACAGCTATAAAGCCTGGTTTGTTAATTTTTCACAAGCAAGCCTCCTTAGGAAAATCATAATGCACATTTTACTGCTCAAGTTGATGCCATATTGCGTTTTTGGTCTTTGTATTGCGTATAATGAAAGAAAATAATATTTATCTCACCTTAATAGGTTAACTTATTTTCCAGAAATTCGTACAATTTTGAAAATTGTGTAAATTGTTGAACAAAAAGGAAGACAATGGGATCATATATTTATAAGTATGAACAAAAAGAAATAAAGTTGTATAAAAAAGATTTTTTTATCGAACTCTGGATTCCCAGTTTGTAATCCAACACGCTACCGTTAAACCAAGCCGAAGCACTTCACATAGCTTAGCAGATTACTGACGGAAATCATCCAAAACAGTATAAAATATCTGAGATTGAGTTCAATATATCTTTTAACTAGCTGATTTGCCCGCCCGTTGCTGCGGAGTGAACAAAATATGCTTTCAACGGTCATCAGGACTTTCACCAATCAGCTTTGTTAGGGTGTTACCTAAGGTAGACGTTGTTAACGAATTGATAGTCAAGCCAAATTTGACGACTTGGAGGTAGTCAACCCGTCGACCAACACTGCAGAGTGGGTTGCCGCGTTCTTGGCTATTAAATTTTCCATTGTTCTTACCACCGCCATTGGAATTCAATGGACAATTAGATGGTAGATTATCTCTGAAGATAATAATTTTAGAATCAAAGTGATAGGATAACTTTCTAGTCCCATCCAGTGTCCGATCATGTGCAAAAAATCATTACAATCGGTCAAGGCAAAGACAGTCACTTTCAATTTATATAGAGAGATATAGTATTAAGTTACAAGCATTAATCTCTATCTAAAAGCAATATTATTTTAAAAAATAATGAATATAATATGAATATCCCAGGGAGCGCAGGAGACAGTAAATCTGGATAGCTCAATTCTAAACGAATATGACCTAAATTTACAATTGCAACTTAATTTTCCACCCTTGTTATGGCTGTGTGGCCCATTTTCTATTTATATTTTAATTCTTGTAATAACAAAAACTTAAATCCTATTTACAGGATGTATTACTATTAAGTGCACAGCCCGGAATGGGCATAATACAAGAATTAGAACATAATTTAAAAATGGACCGCACAGCATAAACAAAGGTAAGAAACTGAATTAGAACTGAAAATTTGTTCCATATTGCATTAAAATACAAGAGAACGATCAAGATTAATGCTTGCTCTGGCAACTCTCTCTTAACACTAGTCGATCACTCCAGTATCGTTAAATAGAGCTCGATTATTACAATTTTCAGAAAGTGAGTAGAATTTATTTATTAGTACTATCGATCGCTATGTAACGATACTGGAGTGACTGCTTAGTATTGAAAGGTAAACGCCAGAGCAAATATTTAAACTCGTTTCTTCACTTCCAACCTAATCCAAAGTGGACCAAATTTTCGATTCTAACTTACAAGGAAGGGTCACGGTTCTCAAACACACAATAAATTTTGGTAATCTACATATCTCGTTATGTTGCTTGCGATGTATTAGGTGTGAATAGGATTTGTGTGTTTGAGAACCGTGACCCTTCCTTGTCAGTTTTATACGCTTCTTATCGCAGTGCGGCCCGTTTTATGATTTGATTCTTAGTTCCTGAGTTGTTCGTACAATAGTATACCTTACTCCACATATAATAGAAAATACAGCAAAAAAAAAAAAAAAAATGTAAAAATTAAGACATAAATAAAAAACATGCCGCACAGTGATATCAAGCACCTAAAATTTGATCCATTATTAGTTTAGACTGAAGTGGACAAACGAGATTATGTGTTCTCTTCGCTCCCTGGCTTCATATATTCATGAAATTTTGAATGGGAGCAATCAGTCCAGTATCGCTTTCACATAGAGGTCATTGATTAATACCAACTTTATTGTAAATCCATGGATGTAAGTGGGTACGAATTGACTGGTCCAATAGAAT
The DNA here is from genome assembly GCA_022664845.1 of Lepisma saccharinum. Lineage (NCBI taxonomy): Eukaryota > Metazoa > Arthropoda > Insecta > Zygentoma > Lepismatidae > Lepisma > Lepisma saccharinum. The sequence continues at coordinate 9,844 of JAGDQP010010069.1, forward strand.
TTACCTGGGCTAGCTTGACACCAGTTTTCGATTAACCTTTTCTAGATAATAAGGCTGAACCAGCGTTGCCAGATCGTGGGACATGTCCATTTTGTGGTATTATTTCGGCATGAAGTAGTATGTTCTCGAACCTGGGTACCTTCCAAATGGTAATCTGAAACTATGAGACCAAGAGTGCTTCAAATGATAAAATCATCTAAAATTAATAAAGATAAATTCCTGTAAAATTAAAAGTAGCGTTGTAAGTATTCATATATGATAAAAATGCTGAATATGTGCAGCCCTCCTAAAATTATCTTGTAATTTACCTACAAAACTACGGTAGTGTGTGCAAATAATAGGCAGTAAGTGCCCCATGCCTCTTACAGTTTCTGCCTGATCATACATCCTCCCTGAATTAGAACAGTTTTTTACATTCTTTTCTATAGTTCACAATGGCTCGTGGTGTCCTTAAATTTTGCAACGTTAATTTAACTCATTTCCCGACGTCATACAATGATGATTTTTTTTACAGTGATGTAAGTTGAGTGACAATATAATATTCCATTGTTACTTTCATATAATTCTATATATTTATGTATTTTAAAAGCATATTTTTTTTTTTTTAATATGGACTTCTTTATCCTAAAATAGATACTAGCCTGCAATTGTGTTGGGTTTTGACTGGTTGCAGAACACGTTAGGATTTAGGTAATGAAACATTAGCTTGAGAGAAAGTATACGAAGCCCAAAATAACTAAAATAAATAATAATAAATCACAGCCATATTCAATCCACTAGAGGATGAGGCCTCTCCCCGAAGGGAGAAGTTGGTCTACTGCTCCCACGCTGACCAGGCGGGTTGGGAGAGGAGAGCCGAAGCTCTCACTGTGATCGCCACTGTCTTTTATTCACAGCAGCTCCCCAATTGTCCTCACGATGCTGGGTCAACACCGAAATTTTTGAGCCCCCACCGGGAATCGAACCCGGGACAGCTCGCACTGATATATGTATACATATATATTTAATTTTCATATTACTGATGGCTAAACATTAAGTTATCTGAAAAACATTTCATTTTTCGTAAGCATTATAGCGAAAATAATTTCGATTTCAGTGCAAACAGTATACAAAAGTATATATTTTTTTATCTTCCCACTCGTGTTTCAAATTTGTATTATTCACAAGGTAATAATTGTCCTTCGTGACAGCTGCATACAATATGCAAACTTTTCCGTGCCAACCAGTTGTACGGAACGCGATGTTCAGTTGTTATTTTAATTGATTACAACTGCCAGATACGTGAGGTGTGCTGGCCTTACTAGTAGTCAGTCAGTACCTATCCATGTAGCAAATCAAGTCATATAATACTGTTCTTGGAATTCTTCAGTATTCGTACGGAGTAGAAAGTATCGCCCTGAGAATTGACGCCAACACCATCTGATATCGTTGCTGTAAACTACAGTGGATCGCATATAAATGAACTTAAAAAAAAATAATTCACAGCCCTACGGGCCTGGCACAACCTGACCACCACCCACACGCCTACACACAAGACTTACCCTCCCCCGCGAAGGTTACTCGTTATCGCTCGTAAAATATCAAGCAAAGAGCAAAACCTGCTTATTTATAATGTCATAGGCTTGGGGGTGGGAAGGTGGGGTTAGGTTACGTTAGGTGGGTAGTGGATTTTATAAAATTTGATAATGCTTACATGTATATTAAAAATGAAAAGTTTTTTTTTTAGAAATAAATAATACATAATTATTTAAGCCAACCAAAACCCCGCCTCGCGTGGTATAAGAAGCGTCAAAACTGGACCACTGAACAGTGGAAAGTCGTTGAGTGGAGTGATGAATCACGCTATACAATGTGGCGATCCGATGGTAGGGTACGGGTATGGCGAATGCCTGGTGAAGGCCATCTACCAGACTGTATAGTGCCGACTGTGAAATTTGATGGTTGTGTAGTGACAATTTGGTCGTGTTTCTCCCGGAGTGGGCTTGGCTCCGCGTTTGCTTTGCGCGACAATGTTACATTACGTTGGCGTTGACACAAGGCTACGTTGACATTTTAAGCATTTTCTTATTGACTACCACCGAAGATTAGTTCGGAAATGACCATTGTGTCTTTCAACACGACCGAGCACCAGTTAATAGTGAAGTGATTCTGGAGGAGTAGTTTGGCGGCAACAACGTCCCACTAATGGATTGGCCTGCACAGAGTCCTGATTTGAATCCGATAGAACATTTTTCGGATGTTTTGGAGCGCCGACTTTGTGCTAGCCCACACCGACCCACAATACTTCTCATTTCGGCTATCCACGAGAAATGGGTTGCCATTTCCTAGGAAACCTTCCACCACCTAATTGCGACAGTGACCCAACACCGTATTGACTGACAGTGTTCCCGATGCTCGATGGCCGAACTTTGAACTTCATTTTCAGGTTGGAGTACGGATACTTTTGATCACATAGCGTACATATATGTATCAGATGTATCCGGACTCGAAACTTAAAATTAAGTACAAGGCTGGAGCGCCCTCCCCTGTTGGGCCATCCTTATTCTTAATGACCAAAATGGACTTAATATTAAGTAAGATGTTTTAAATAATGTGCTATTGTTAAAGAGCTATACCTCCTTTCAATGTGCTGTGTTCCTTTTGCTTTCCCGTTTCAAAAAGTAAATTCATTTCAACATCTCTGTATCGCAAAGTCATCACACGTTCATTAATAAAACATTACCAGACAACCGAAAAGCAAACAAGAAACCTTCTTTTTGTGGTCATTAGAACAAGATAAAGAGAAGAAAGAGAAAGACAGAGAGCGAGAGAGAGAGAGAGGGGGAGGGAGAGGGAGAGAGAGAGAGCAAGAAAAAGAGAATGACATCATAAAATAGTATTGTCTGCACGAGTGAAAGAGGAGGAACGTAGAAAAAGACGACTATAACATTCCAAAATTCCTTGGCGTCCGACATTTTTAGAGATGGGCAAAAAATAGCATAATTCTTATTTGGTAACAGTTACTCTCGCTAAATTGCTATAACTGTTACGACTTCTGAAAATATAACACATTTTTATAACAGATTAGACAGAACGACCAAAATTGATTATTACTTTGACTTACCAAGAAAGTAGGGTTAAATTGTATTTCGTTGTACCAATTTTTGGATCAAAGTCACTCATTTTAAATCACACAAAAACAAGTTACGACGCTTAAATGTAGAAAATCGCTACCCAGCATACCTGACGACGTTGGCATTTGGTCAGCGAAGGTGGGGCCGATGGCGGGTTTTGAAAAAAAAAAACCGACAAGGAGCCGACATGTGGGCGGGCTGGGCTACGGTTCTATGCTGGAAAGTCGGAGGACCGACGGCGGCCCGGAAAATGGCTTGACGACAAAACGCCACTTATGGGTCGCACCGACCTTTCTCCAACTATATCCCGACTACTAGTTGGTCGGGCCGCCGTCGGGGTTGGCATTTGGCTTGTTGGGATAAGATATTACCAGGATAAGATGCATATTTGTAGAAAAATCTAAAATCCTAAGTAAGGTGCAGATTAACAGAAGATTTTTTTTGTCTTTTGTGTACTAATCAATTTGGTCTTTCTATATTTTACCCCCGAATATTCCTTGCTTTCTATTTTACAAAACAGTTAGAAACTCAGGCTAGATTCTTTTCTATTATGTGTGATACAGCTTGCGATTAACTTTTAAATATATTTGTACTAATTATTCACGAAAAGAATAAGTAACAGAAGTCGTAATAACTACGCTACTGGCATTTATATCTAAATCAGGCACGTATCTAGAAGATAGTTTTGGGAGAGGTCCACAGGCTTCCAGTTGGGGACTAGGCATGAAAATATGAAATGTATATTGAATGTGTATTATAAAGCATAACATTATACTAATTCTGCACTAACTTAAATTTCTGGCGGGTGAACCTACCCGGATCCATTCTTTCATATGTCCCTGATTTAAATTATGTTGAAGTTATAATGTTCCCTCGCCATCAATTAGCTCAGGCTCCGATAATCAAATAAAATAAGTTTGCGACAGTTGTGAACTCCGCCACTCTTGCTCACATACGCCTTGCGCATGTGTATAAGGGCATACTTTTTGTTTTTATTTATCTAAACTCTAATAGTGCACACATAACATACTATAGGCAAATAAGTTAACTTAAAATAGTTATTTTATGCTGTTTCTTTACAGCTGCAAATAAATAACTCACGGTTTAAACTTGTTTTCCAATTGCTATTTTTAACTGTTATTTTTAACCGTTTTTAAATAACTGTTACTGTTAAAACAGTTACTGAAAAATAACTCATTTTTATCCGACAGACCAACTTTGTTCAGGCATCGACTCTTGTCTTTTTGTTTTTTTCTTCTTTCGCATCATGTGTCAGTGATATCTTAATCACGAACTCTGAGAGGAAAGAAGGTTAATAGCAGCTAAATGAGTGGCTTTGTTTCGTTTTACCTTTTTGAGAACTTTTAAAACTCTTTTAATAGCTGTTGTTGCAAGTTTTTTTTATCTCTTTTTCTCAAGATCTCAACGTAAAAGTATGGCAAGATAATTTATTTTCATACACAAAAATCTTTTCCTTAAAGGTTTCTACAATTTATTTGTTTCCTGTTCCGTGGAGTCTCTATGCATGTAATGTATGTCGCCTTGAAATCATCCCAGTTATGTTAGAGATATTAAATGTTCGTGAACATTTATGAAAATATAGATACGATATCAGGAACGTATTTTTTTCTCAGACTGGAAGTATAGCACAATACCTTAACGCCCCTTTTCATGCTGCCGTACCCTGTTTTCGATTTTTGAATATTACAGGAAGACGAAAACGAATATTGAAATATTGGAAACTAATATTAAAATAATTTACTTTTTTGCTGCCCAATATCTCACTCTGCTAATATGTGTCAGACATTATACAGGGTGGACAAAAATATGTAGTAGTCAATCTTATGAGGGCCGAAATTTTCGTAATACCGAGCAAAATACTTTGTTCTACTTTGAAATTCGTAAGAAGTTGATAATTTCCGTTCAAGTTATTACCAAATCATACCTGATACAGACTTATTCTGTGTTGCTTTTATTCTTGAGACTAATAGTAATACTCTGCAAGTTACACTTATCTTTCGTAAACAAACCCGTTGGCTTCTCATTAATTGCTTAACAGGCAATCCTTATCTCTACACGAAGTTTAATTTCAAATGCTGGCTTCAATTTTCTATCATGTGTTATATTTCTATATAAATAGGTATAATTTATTAGTTCTTAAAATTAGCAACCTAAAAGATATTTTTGATAGTGTAGTTTGTCCATAATCTTTACCTACATTTTATGCTTTTCTACAGGGTGGACGGAAAATTTCTCCCCTCAATTTTCATTAAATAAATAATAATTATTATTATAAATAAATTTTATACAATAATTGTCTATAACATATTTTGCTCTGATGATTGGAGACTTCAACAATTCAGTTTATCAGTATTTTGTATGAAGGTCTTCGTTGTGGAGACAGTCTTCAATATGTCTTCCAAAGTTGTCTGTAAGCCATGCAGTGTCTTCAGCGGTAATGGAGTTCCATTCTTCCATAGCACGTACAATAAATAAGTTGGTATTTGTTGAGTGGACGATGTTCTTTGAACATTGAATCCTGTAATTTAGACCATAAGTGTTCCACGGGATTGAGATCAGTTGTGTTTCCTGGCCAATTCTCTCAAATAGTTGAAAATATTGTTTTCAAAAGTGTGACTGAAGCTTTGGCACCATTCTGTAAGAAAACTGTCATTTTGGGTTTTGGAAACAGTCCGTTTTGCAATGATTGTGCAGACATATTGTCTTGAAGTTCTAGAAACTATCGATAATCTTCTTGATATCTACTACATAGAGCTCCGTCTTTCCATAACCGCCACCAGCAAACATTATCTTTCAATTCTTGCTTTGGGTGTTGGACTGGAGATTAGACCGTTATATGAAGCATTGAAAATAGACAAGAATGCATAATTTTCAGTGAACTCTCCAGGTAAAAAAATTACTGAATTTGTGACAATGTTCTTCTAGGTAACAGTACACCGCTATAATGCCACTTAGAAACAGAAGGCTTAAAACCATGGGGAATTACTGAAAGAGTATTAACAGTAAAGGCACAGAAGTACCCAATGTGATACAGCCTACGTTAGGGACAAGTACTACTCTGAAAGAAGGATCTACTCTTTAGGTAAAAAAAGGGAGAAACCTTCCGTTCACCCCGTAACTTCAAGGTCGATTCCGGCCGGACAATTGTTGTAGTAATTTGAAACAAAAAGTAATTTCTTTTACACAAACAATATGTGTGTTGATATAAATTGGAAAGTTCGTCGCTAGCCAAGTGATAATCGAAGTTTGATTTCACGCAAAGTCAACGACTAATTTCAAAGTTTTTTTTTCTAAAATTTTCTAGTTCAATAACTTTGTAAACAAAACACTGGCGTAACAGGCCTATAGGCCCTGAGCTTGCCCCAACGCCATCTATCCGTGTTTGGTGGAACTACGTCCACCTAAGTAACGGCTGTGTGGTCAGCACTGCGCGTACCTAACCACGAACAAGCGTATCAGGGGCTTATCAGGCCGAGTGTGGCCGTCACGTCTTTATTCACGTGACTCCTCAATTTGCCTCACGACGCTAGGTGGACGCCAAAAAGTGGGGATTGAACCCGGGACCACGCGGACATGAGTCCAATGCTCTAACCACTAGACTGTGGAGCCCCATAATGATTATTTGTAGCCAAAACTATTCATTGCGTGAGAGATTAAGCCCTCTTAGTTAGAACTCTTCCTGAGACAGGGACTGGGATATCAGTCAGAGCTTACATAATATTATCACTCCAGTATTGGCCAGGTGGGACTTAATTAAAAAGTATACAAAACCTTAATCAATATGGCCGGAAAGAGGACTAGAGCCAATATGCTTCCCCAGTGCCAATCACGTGTGCATTTTGAATATAAATGTTGGTAATGTGAACATCTTCATCAAAGACGAAATTCAATATCGAAGGTGCGTGCGAAAATTAACAATTTGAGGTGGTCTATTTCCACTGATGGTCGAAATCTCGCTCCACTGAACTTTTCTCTTAAGATCTTACCTTTTCTGAAGTTTTAAAAGGACATCAATCTAGGAGTACAAGTACTTTTGGGGAAGTTGATAAAAACGTTTGAAAACTAAAAATAATACAGTGAGATATATTCTATGTAAGTTAGCAGGTTCGGTGGTTTAAAAGTGAGTTTGAGTCATCAAATTGTGTCGCTATTCCAATATGTGAATAGTTATTGGACAGTAAATGTTGGGGACTGATGCTATTTTTTTAAAAAAAATGAAGAAAAAATACAGAAACTAAATTTCTTTCTTATTATTTGTCATGTTTCTAAACTAGCATAATATTCACTGCATGCATTATCAATTAGATTCTTCTAACGTTAATAACACTGATTTATCAGTGGAACAAAAATAATAATCTGACAGCAAGCTTAGTATCTCGCGTGTCATTGTTCACAATCCAGTTTAAAATCTCATTATAGTATTCTAAGTATTCGTCAGGAATATAACGGTTTAGTTTCTCCAAAATCAAAAATGATATTTGGGAGGCCATTTTGAATCCAAGGTGGTGACTTTTTGAAAATGTTGTAATATTTTCCTAAACTACTTGTTATGATACACCTTTATGCCAAATTTCGTATCTCTAGCTCAAAAGGTGTAGAAAATGAATTTTTGTGTCCGCCATGTTGGATTCAAGATGGCGTCTTTGGAGAAATTTGGTAATATTTTCGTAACTTACTGGTGATAATGTACCTTCATACCAATTTTCACTTCGCCAGCTCCAGCGGTTTAGGCTGTGTATTCTAAACAACAATGGGTTTGGTGGCCATTTTGGATCCAAGATGGCGACTTTTTCAAAATGTCATAAGTTAATATTGTATTGTCATCCAGTTCTGAGCTATATTTAAAGTTTCAAGTCTATAGCTCATCGGGAAATTAGTTTAAAATCGATTGAAAAATTTGTACCGAACAGACAGACAAGAAGAGTTGATTTTCTGTTTTTTGTTGTTGTTGTTGTTGTTATATTTTGTACCGAACAGACAGACAAAAAAAAAAAAACGAGTTAATAAAAAACGTGTTAAAATAACCAATTTGTGGACTGAATGAAGCCTTAAAAAAGATGATTCAATTATGAAATTTGACCGTCGTCAAATATTGTCACTGAAAATTACGCGAAGCACAGCCGAGAAAGAGAACTGGTTAAGACTGAATACTTGTTGCTTTACCGTATAAGAAGAAATTGCATCTCACGAACAATTGGTATACAAAGTATTTCTCCAAGATATTCTGAAAGAATTTTTCTAAGAATAGGCCATCAGTCCAGAAACCAAAATATAAATTAACTTGTCTTCATTTCTGTTTTTTTTTTTTATTAGAACATAATTTTCTTTTTATACGTTGTCAACATCTGGCATAATTCTTACTTATAGTCTCCATTATAACAGGATGTACGTTCTTTTCAAGCCTTGTGATTTCACTCACTTTAACAGAGTACAAAAAGAAAAATCACATACCACTTCGACTAAATAAGAATTACACACACGAATGAAACGAACGTTTCTTTTTTTTAAAAAAAAGATTCTGTGGTACTTTCGAAGCCCGTTTCATTTCTCAGTAGTTATCTAATTCTAAAAGCCACAGCCTGTCCCTGTTTTATTACAAGTTAAGAGTCAAATGTGGTTCAAAAAAGAATCTTCTTTCACTTTTCGCTATATCTCGAACTTCTTCAACGGAGTTTTTCTTTCTTAGAAAAATAATACAACTTTTAACGCCGAGTTGTTTGTGGTTTTTCCTTCAGTTGACCACATGGTGTATAGCTCACTCCATGCAATAAAAATCGTGCAACTATGCACTAACTTATACCATTAAGGATAAATAATATCCTCACCACAACAGACATTAAGATTTAAAATGAAAACTGTACAGGCAGAACTTTTTCATAAAAATAATGTTTTCTTATCTACGAAGTATTTACGGAAGAAATGGACATTAAAAAATATAAGGAAAATAATTTTTAAGCTAAACGATGTTATTTACCTTTATCAATAATGCAACAATAAGTTTTTTCTAGATGACTTTTAATAAAACCATGGGGCGCCCATACATACATTAATTCAATCAAGCTACACGATCATTACTAAAGTTACTTTCAGACATGTTTTCGAAGGGAATTTGCTCCCCGGGGGCTTTCAACCGCTCCCCCGAAAGAACTTATACATGCACGTATATAATATCAGATTCTGTAAATATTATTCACGTTATTTTGAGGTTAATTAAGGAATTACGACATATTCTTAAGTAACATTATTGTTATTTTTTATTTTAGTATACTGCAGTCAATATGCATTATTTATAATTTTCGTGAGCTCCCCACATGCCACCCTGAAGGAAATCTTCTGAGAGAAACACTGTTTTTAGGTGTGATTAAATTTATTTATTTATGAACACTCCACGATATTATTAAAAGTAATCTATGAAAAACTTATTCATTTTTTCCTTTTGGTGTATTATTGACTAAGGTGAATAAAATCCTTTAACATTTTTTTTATTTACTTTTTATCGCTTGTGTTTAGCAAAAATAGGTGAACTCGTGGGAGGTGAAGGATTAGATTTTCAGAATTTTTGTATCGTCATCAGAACTACGTACGTACAGCTGCAATGCGTCAAGTCGATATGAGTATTGGAAGTGGATGATTTTTTCTATATCCCCTGATCTTATGGGTTGAGTAGTGACTAAGGGGTGGGTTTTCTAAAATTTTTGTGATGACGTCAGAACTACTTACGCTTGCAAAGTTTCAAGCCGACTGTAGTAGTGCAAGTGGCTTAAAATTGAGTTACAAGATTCGAACCTAGCAAACTAACAATTAGTGAAGTTGAATAAAATCGATGTTAAAACAGTGAAAAGTATGTGACTGGACCGGGGATCGAACCCGGGACCTTTGGGTTACTGTCCCAATGCGCTACCAACTGCGCCACCCAGTCGACCCGCTTCCCAATCACACACCTTCTACTCTTGATGTTTATTGTATCTGTACCTGCAGAGGTTTGATGTACAGAAAAAATCGGAAGTTGCCTACATTTCATCTTTCAAAATTAAATAAAATCATTTAGAAAGAGACGTTCATTTATGAAATAAAAATCCGGAACTGATTTCTTGTTTCAAATCTCCGATTTCTCGATTCATGCACATAACCTCTGCTACCTTGTTTCTATGAAGAAGTGTCAGAATCTTTAAACAGAGTAAAGATCTAAAGATCTTTAAGTAGAACCAGTGATTCCGTCAGAATCTCTTTCCCCCCACAAATTCTCGACACCCCCCACACACACAAACTTTAAAATTTTTGCTGTGAAAAATCTATAGAAACCGTGCAAAACTCTACTTACAGCCTCCCAATTTTGACTTTACAACACTCAAACTGAAAATCCTGGCAGAAACCCTGAGCAGAGCTATCACGTGAACAGAGCAGTACAAGCATTATTGCAAGTTTTGCCTTTCGTATCAGTGCTGGTGTAAGTGATATTGCATTAGTGTGCCGTGCAAAAGGTCTATGGTTCGAGTTATTTTAGTAGACGTGAGAAGTTTTGTTTCATAATGACATTGTGATGTCTAAAGTTTGTATTTATTAGCCTTTAAGAGTTTGCATTTTTTGTTCCATTTTGAACTGTTCTATTTTGTGCACTTCATGTTCGATGTTTCGTATCTTTTATTTATTCTTATTTTCATAATGTTTCTCTTCTTTATTTCATTAAAACACACTTAACTTTATTGTAAAAACACGCAGCAAGCGTTACAGTTTCAACGTTCTACCAACATCTTCGTCAGACGACACACTAATAAACATTAACAGTTCATAAAACGCACCAGAAGGACAAGAGATCCTTTCTACGTCATCCGCCAATCACAGTTCTTCTTTCAAATGTCACATCCTCTGGTCAACGTGATTCTGGAACGTAATTGGCGGATGACATAGAAAGGATCACTTGGCTTTCTGGTGCGTTTTATGAACTGTTAGTGTTTATTAGTGTGTCGTCTGAGAAAGATGTTCTTAGAACGTTGAAACTGTTACGCTTGCTGCGTGTTTTTACAATAAAGTTAAAGTGTAATAGCCTTGTCAGATTGTTTTAATTAAATTAAATATGGATACATAATTACATCCACATTGGACATTCTTCTTTATGTCAATGAATGAAAAGTACTGTGCAATTTTGTAAAATTTAAATAAATAAACGAAAAATTAGCAGAAGAATGCAAAAATAAAAGAGGTTACAAAACGTTTTATATGAAACTTTAGAATTCAGATTTACATAGTGAGACAAAGTCTTTGCACGTATACTAAAAAAATATAAATTAAACGATTTAGCGCTGTGATTCACTGATACCAGTGCCGCGGTCCGCTGATACCATCTCAGGGGCTCATTTTTTATAAAATAGGTTGACAACACTGACGACTGAACTGCTTAGGGGAGGAAAATCCACAATGCATTTCTATTGTGTTGAATAAGTGTCAAAGATCACTATTATTGTCAAAATGTTTCATTCTGTTCTGCTCTTTGATATTCTACAGCAGTTTGTTTATACATTTCTCTAGTTTCTTCATGCTGTTTCCACATATGTGAGACCTGGAACTGTTTCATTTATAAAGAACTAACTAATTTACCCGCCCATTGGTGCGGATTGAATAAAATATGTTGTCACCCCTAATGCCGATGGGAGCTGAACTTGGACTGAAACGGCATTGGGAGTGTTACTATTCATCTCGGTGAGCCCGAAAACTATGGATTCGATAATAATAACAATCGTTTTCTATTACTTTTACATGCCACCCCTTCAAACCCCCAACCCTCCCTAGGGGTGTTAGGGGGTGTTACCTAAGATAGCCGTTTTTAATGGATTGGTAGTCATGCCAAATTTGATCACTTGGAGGTAGTCAACCCGTCGAACAACATTGTAGTGTGGGTTGCTGCGTGCTTTTCTTTTAAATTTTCCATCCGCCATTGGAATTCAATGGACAATTAGATGGTCGATTATCTCTGAAGATAATAATTTTAGAATCAAAGTGATAGGATAAACTTTCTAGTCCCGTCCAGTGTCTGACCATGTGTGAAAAATCATTGCAATCGGTCAAGCATTGTTTGCGTGATGCTCAAGCAAACATACTCAATTTCAATGTTATATATAAACACATGTGTTTATTTTCGTTCTCAATGGTGTTACGTCTGGTCTGTTGTGATTGGCTGTTTTGTTTGTTAATATGTTTTGTCCCAATATTATCACGCATATTATAGCTTCTTCTACTGATTTAGATTTATTTATTTATTTATTGAACACGACAGGTTCGATACCTAGCTGTGGTGTTCAACATACACACACATATATTTATACGTATATTTGGAGATTCGTTGTGATAAATTATGTCAAAGCAATTCATTACCTTATATACGAATGAAACTGACTTATTTTTATATTAAATATATCTATATCAGGACACGTTTTAGGAATACAATTATATAAAGAGCACATTCTCCTAATAGGCGATATAGTTAATACATTCGTCCTTAGGGCCGGGAGATGGAAAACTGCATCAGGAGGTCGAGTTACTTTGTGCGGGACATACAGCCCTATTTCTGACAGTGATCTTTCCGAGTTAATATTGCTATGAAGTAGTCTGTGTAGGAAAGATAATAGAAAATTAACTCTTCTGATTTCCAGAGATTGTAATGTGTATTTGTTTGCTAGGTCCAAGTACTTTTCGAACTTAGGATATATTCCTGTTTCTTTGTAAGTCAGAAAGCGAACAAATTTAGACAGTATAATTTCTATGTGGTGAGTGTTCTTCTTTGTATTAGGATGCCATACTACTGCAGCATATTCTAACTTTGACCGAACATACGCTGTATATAAAATTTTTAGAACATTAATATTTTAAAAATCGCTTCCTAATCTCATTACAAACCCGAGGTTCCTGTGAGCTTCACTAATAATACGCTTAATTCGCATATCAAACGAAAGGTTGGGCTCTAATGTCACACCAAGATCCGTAATAGAATCTACTCGGACCAATGGTGAATCATTAATATTGTAATCGAATTTCAAATAGTTCCTCTTTTTCGTGTAAAACATTAGACTACATTTTGTAATGTTTAATACTGCTTCTGGATTGTATTTGGCATATGGCTAGTCTTCTCGCCTTCCTTCTCTAGCTAGTCCTCGGTGTAGTATTCCTGTTACTTGATCGTTCCTTTCCTTATATTATGTTTGGACCACGACCCGATATCCGCTTTTGATATACTGAATTTTTTTCTGTCCACATTTTACACTTGTCTTTTTTACTTCTGTTATTTTTCACTATGTGTTTCTTGTAATGTTCGTTTATAGCAGCTGGTCTCTATTATTATTATTTTCATTATTATGACCGAAAGTAGGTTTGAACCGTATAGTTCCTTGGCAACGTGAACTCCTGATGGTTTTACATTGCCTTCCATAGGATAGAGCTGATATTGAAACACCGGAAGGGCAAGTTCAAATCTAAGTGAACTGCAACTACAAGAAGCACTATGTGACAAATTGGGTTAGAACACCCTAACAAAATTATAGTTGAATTAATGATATTATCGTAAACTTGACGATAGAATGTGGTTATTTTGGAACCAATACTTCTCTATGGTTGCATTTACAAAACATGTATTGTTAAGTGTTTTTTTGTTAATTTTACAATGTGTTGTTGAATTTACAATAAATCAACCCTAAATCTAATCGCTTTATCTATTGGTATTGTACGTTTTATATTTTGGAGTGATAATACTATATCAATAAAAAAAAATTCCCCTGGCCTAGTCTCCGTTTCTTGGGTGTGCTTGAACTAGAATTTTCAGTTCCTAAAAGAGTAGTGTTGTCCGATTTTTTTAATTACTAGCCTTTCAGGCTAGTACCTTCAAAGGGCTACACCCTCTATGTGGGAAGAGGAAGTGATGCAACAGGAGTTAACATGGGAAGGTGGGTAGGCTAAGAGATCATATAACTTTATTTCTTCCATTATCTGGGATTATTATGAATTTTCCTCATAACCATATAACTGGGTAGGGATATAGATCGAATAATCAATAATAGTTAAAGTCAGTAAATACACACTTTGTATAATGTGAAAGGGATGTGATGAAAGTGATCTGCACTAGACAAGACAACACGTTGGCACAATTGAGACAAGTGAGTGATAATCGTCTGATCTAGGTGCGACTTGTCCGAGATTTTTTTTGTGCTAGCCGCTGCTAGCACCCGGCAGAGGGCTGTACCCTCTATTAGGGAAGGGAGGTAGAGAGTAATAGGGAGGTTTAGGAATGTGGATGGGCTAAAGGTTTCTTGTTTATTACTTTAATACTTTATTTTCTTCTTTATTGGTGGTCATTATGAGCTTTTGCTCATAATCATACTTTGAGGGGGAATCTTCCAATGATTGTAGAGTGAGAGATGAACATGAGGTGCGATAAACGTCACAACACTGAAAAAAATGATTAATTAACAGATGCTGGTTTATCTTCTTATCCAGGGGCGACTCTGGATTAGATGGGAGATGAATGAAGCCCTGTTAGTACACTGATGTCTACTGTGCATAATATGAAGGTGCAAGATAATGAGGGATGTCTTGAACACTAATAGTTGATACAAGTCCATAGTCAGGATGGTTTGGTGTAATTTTATTTTGGTAAAGTGTAAAGAGTAGTGAAAGTGGTGTGTGTGCGTGGATGGATTGTATGTTGAGTGTTTGATGAGAATGGATGATGTCGTGAAAAAGTAAGTGGTTTGTTTCGAGTCGTTGTGTTACGTATTTGGTTCTGAGGGTTTCAAGGTGAAGTAATAGATGTGGAAAAGTGATCCGGTCGTATAATTCTTGGGTTGGACTTGGAAGTTTTATGCGGTACGCTATACGTAGAGCGTGGCGTTCGAGAATTTCGAGTTTTTTGTATATGTTATGGTGTGCGGCAATCCAGGCGGTGAAACCATATGTTAAAACTGGACGTAGAAATGCTTTGTATGTGTTGATTATGGTGTGTGGTTGGAGTCCCCAAGTAGTGCCAGTTAGTCTTTTTAGGAGGTTTAAGCGGTTCTTGGCTTTAAGAATAACTTTCTCAAGATGAGGGCGCCATGTGAGTTTATGGTCCAGTATGAGCCCTAAATATGTTACGTGTTTGGAGTGTTGGATTGGGTTGTGGTTAACTGTTAAAGCGAGTTGGGATGGGTTGCGTTTGACACGGGAGTGGCGTTTGGGGGGGATGAATACGATGGCCTGTGTTTTATGAGAGTTGATAGTGAGACCCCATTGATTGCATAAAGATGAGAAAATGTGAATTGCTTCGTTCATGGTACGATTTATATGTTGAATGGATTTACTGAGAGCTAGGAAAGCTGTGTCATCAGCATATTGGAAAATGTGGATATTAGGAGGTAGAGGAGGGAGATCGGCGACAAACATTAGATATAATAAAGGGGATAGGGCGGAGCCTTGCGGGACACCACAATGAAGAAAGACTGGGTATGAAGTGCTGGAGTTGATGGAAATATACGCTATGCGATTTGTAAGAAAGTTAAAAATGAATCTAATATATGCAATTGGGAGACGGAATAGTTGAAGTTTTGAAAGAAGAGCTCTGTGCCAGACTTTGTCGAAAGCTTTTTCTAGATCAAATAAAACTAAACATGAAGGATGTGAGGTGTTGAAGTGATTGGTGATTGTATTGGTTAGTCGTAAGAGTTGAGAGTTGAAGTGAGCTGGATAGATCTATAAGATGATACTGCATTGGGTGGTTTTTGAGGTTTGGGAAACATGAGGGTTTTGGAAGTTTTCCAGGAGATAGAGAAGTATCCTGTACGCAAGATAAAATTGAATATTGTGGCTAATAGTTGTAGGAAGGATATTGGAGCCTTTTGATGTGTCTGTATGTAATGCTGTCAATACCAGGAGCAGAGTTACGTTTATGAGCTATGGTGTGGGTGATTTCAGCAGAGGTGATTGGTGCAGTGAGTGTGTGCTCAGCATGTGATTAGGATTTGGTTGCAAGTGAGGTGATTCGATGTTAAGGTGGTCAGCTGGGTGACGTCTGAATGGATTTACGGGTATAGTGGGTGTAAAGATTTCCTGGAGGTAAGTTGCAAAGGCATCTGCTTTTTCTTTGTCCGTGTGGAGCGCTTGGTTATTTTGTAACAGAGGATATGATGTTTTACTGTACTTGCCGGTGAGGGCGTTGAATCGTTTCCAGAATTTTGTTGGATGAGTTTCGTCTGCTAAGTGATTACATGTTTTTACCCACTGTCTCAGTTTGAAAGCTTTGACATAATTATGTACGGTTCGTTGCAATTGTCTGTGTAAGCGCAGTGATTCTGGATTGCCGGTATGTTTGCCGGGATGAATTTATTATTTGCTTGTTGAAATGTTTCATTTATGGTGTCAAGAGTATCGTATAATTCGTCTTCTGTGGTTATTTGAACTTGTAGGTCTAATTTAGTTTCAATGAAGTCTCTGTACCTGTCCCAGTTTGCTTTATCGTATCGTGGTATTTGTCTTGGTGTGATGTCAGACATTTGAATTGGTCTCTGTTGGCATTGTAGAGTGAGTTTCACTGGTGCATGATCACTTCCTAGAAGATCAAGAACTTCAATAGTGCTACGAGTTACTAAATTAGTGGAAGTGATAACGATGTCGGGTGTGGTGTTTGAGACTGGTCGGGTGTGTTTTGGTAGTTGGTGAATTGTTCCGGTAGTATGATATTCTATGAAGTTGAAGAAGTTCTCTTTTTCCCTATTAGAGCGACTGCGAATGTTTATGTCTGCCATGATGATGTATGTCCGAAAATTATTGGATATATATTCTATGAAGTCATTTGGTATTGGATGGCCGGGACGTATATAAATGGTTGCTAAGGTAATGTAATTATGGTTGTAGTATAGGGTGATGATTAGGTATTCAGGAAGATTCGGTATTTGTGGTTGGTATTGTCGGTATGGTACATGAGGTGAGAATCCAATTGCAGCTCCCCCACTTGCCCTTAAGGTGGGAAGTTTACAATCTTGACGTAGGAGAATGTACCTTGGTAATTTGCGGTTTATTTGAGGTGTGAGATTAGTTTCATTAAGTAAGAAGGCATTGACGTTTTCTTCTAAGAGTAGTTGTTCAAAGAGAGGTTTGTTTGTTGGTAGTGATCTGATGTTAAGAAATAAGAATACTAATGCCATAATTAGTCTCTTGTGTTTGATGTTGCTGTGCAATTTAAACTTCTGTTTCAAGTGCATGTGCATTAAAGTGAGCATATGGGCCAGAGTAAGTTGCGTTGAAGTTCACGTGGAATGTATTTTTTGCTGCATGTTGGATCTGTTGTAAGATGAAATGTTTTTGAAACGGGTGGATATTTTGAAGGGTGACAGTAATGAATGCTAATAGTTGATCTATGTTAACTGGTTGATATACAGAAGTCACTGTGATATTGTCTTTATTGGCTGTTTCCGGAGTTCGTATTGGTACAGTAAATTCGGGTTTTGTAGGTTCTGGAGCTGGACGTGCTTTACATTTATAGCTGAAAGTTGGGTGCGCTTCGCTACAGGTGGTGCATTTTGGAGGGTTCTGCATGTTTGTGCATGATCTCGTAGGGTGCGGTCCCGAACAATATCCGCATTTGTTTTCGTTAGTGCAGTTTGCTGTATGGTGAATGTTGTATTGTTGGCAACGCTCGCAACGGATCGGTAGTGGGGGTGGAGAGTGAGATGGTTCAACTCGGTATCTGCGTTTGTATATGTATGCACCATGATGAAGTAGATCGTCTATTGTTTCTTGATTAGTTGTTAGAACACGAACCATGTATGTTGGTCCCCCAGTTTTGTTTTTAATCCGTAAGCATTTGTGTATGGAGTGTCCTTCTTCTTTTAACTCGGTTTCTATTTCGTTATCTGGAACGCTGGGGTTGATGCCTCGAATCACTACAGAGAGTGTTGGTGTTTTGCGAGGTGGTGGAGGCTGTCGTGTTTGTTTCTGTTCTAGCCGACTCATAGTAGCGGTTTTTCCGAATATCTCGAAACTATGCTTATTTCGAATTTTGGAAGCAAGATTGACGTCTGTAGTATGAATTATCATTCCATTTCTTGTCGGGATGATTCTGACGATGATGTTCCGTGACACGTATTTGGTGAGTTGCTGAAGTAGTAGTTTCGGATTTTCGTATTTACTGTCATAATGAGTTAGGATAAAAGAAGATGGTTTCGTAAGTTCCGGGAATTCAGTTCGGTCGTTTATATCCATGTGATGTTCGCCGTCCAATTCTGATCCACTGATAGTGTGAGTTTTCTTCAAAGGAGGCGACTGACGTCGGGAGCTGTTGGTGTGAGGAGATCGTGATCGTGAACGGGTTCTTCAAAGGAGGCGACTGACGTCCGGAGCTGTTGGTGTGAGGAGATCGTGATCGTGAACGGGTTCTTCAAAGGAGGCGACTGACGTCCGGAGCTGTTGG
The DNA here is from genome assembly GCA_022664845.1 of Lepisma saccharinum. Lineage (NCBI taxonomy): Eukaryota > Metazoa > Arthropoda > Insecta > Zygentoma > Lepismatidae > Lepisma > Lepisma saccharinum. The sequence goes on from JAGDQP010010069.1 coordinate 28,405, forward strand.
TGTGAGGAGATCGTGATCGTGAACTGGTTGCTGTTTCCATTTTCTGTTGTTTCCTGCTGACTAACGTGAAGTATGGTGGTGGTCCTGGAACTGTTTGTGGCAAGTGATGTCCTTGATGGTGTTGCTGTTGATGATCTGACATGTTAGTGCCGGCGAAAGTGAGAAGTATTGTTACTAAGATAATGAGGGCCGTAGCCCCACACATATATAGATGTAACCAGGTGTAACGATCTATCCTGTCGCTGAACAATGAATGGTAATGATGATAATCAGTCTTTGTGCAATGACTGCAATCTCTATCTAACTTCAGCCCTCCGGCACTGAGAAGTGTCGTCAATCCCAGTGTAGCCGTAAGTGTACTTTTCTCTCCTTTGCGTGTGCTACACAGGGTCCTCGAGTGTACATGAACAGTCTACAGCTAGGCTAGGTTAAGTTATGTCTTGTCAGATTTTTTTTTATGCTAGCCGAAGCTAGCTCCCCCAAAGGGCTACACCCTCTATCTGGGATGGGAAGTTGATGGAATTAAGGTTTTGTTTTTGAGAGGTGGAAGGTCTATGTGGTTTTAGTTTATATTTCACTTTATTTATTTATTTCTCATCAGAGGATATTATGAGTTTTCCTCATAATCATTTAAATGGTGGGAATATTAAGTAAATGATAATGTGATGGTGCATGAAAGGATGGATGTGAGGTGCGGTCGACGCCACAACACTTTGACACACTTAAGACAAATGAATGATAATCTTCCGGCCTAGGGGCTGCTCTAGGCCATGATGGAGACAGATGGGCCCTATACGTTCGAAATGGTTACTGTGCAATATATGACGGTGAGACATAATGAGGCGGATGGAGTCGGCGAAATTGTGAGATGAAGGGTTCGTCTGGGTGATTGGGAGGAAGCGTGTAATGGTATATCGTTAGAAGTGTAGAAAGTTGTGTATTTTCAGTGAACTGTCTGTCGTGTTCTAATTGTGTGCGAATAATATCGGTGAAGTGGGTGTTGAGTGTCGAAGCGCTTACGTGTGTACCTTAAACGTAGCGATTCTAGATGAGAGAGTAAATGGGGGAATGTTAGTTTATTGTAGAGCTCTTGTGTTGGACTGGGTAGTTTAATTCGATAGGCAATGCGAAGGGCGTGTCTTTCCAGGATTTGAAGTTTGTTGTAGATGGCGGGGTTTGCGTTGATCCATGCTGTATAACCATATGTCAGAACTGGTCGTAGGAATGCTTTGTATGTATTGAGAACTGTGTGTGGTTTTAGGCCCCAAGTTGTACCTGTCAGACGTTTGAGGAGGTTTATTCTGTTTTTGGCTTTACTGATGACCGTTTGGAGGTGTGGGCCCCAGGTAAGGTGTTCATCGAAGGTGAGGCCTAGATAGGTTACTGTTTTAGTGGGAGTAATGTTTTCATGAAGAACTGTCAGGTTTAATTGAGCAGGATTGCGTCGGATACGGGATCGTTTTTTAGGGGGTAAAAAGACGATCGTTTGTGTTTTCCGTGAGTTGATTGTAAGACCCCACTTACTGCACCACGAGGTGAAGATGTTGATTGCTTCGTTCATGGTTCTATTGATGTGTTGGATAGTGTTGCTTAGTGCGAGAAAGGCGGTGTCATCTGCATATTGAAATAGATGTATGTTTGGAGGAAGCGGAGGGAGATCTGCTACGTACAATAGGTATAAGAGTGGTGATAGAGCGGATCCTTGTGGAACACCACAATGAAGAAATATGGGGTGGGAAAGGCTATTATTGATACTAATGTAGGCTAGACGAGTGGAGATGAAGTTGAAAATGAAACGGAGATAGGAAACGGGTAGTTGGAAGAATTGGAGCTTGTATAAGAGTGCTCGATGCCAAACTTTATCGAATGCTTTTTCTAGATCAAAGAGGGTAAGGCAGGAGGGGAGGGATTTATTGTAGTGGACGGTTATTTGATTTGTAAGGCGAAGTAGTTGGTCAGAAATGCTAAAGTTGGGTCGAAATCCGGCTTGGTGCAAAGGGAGGAGGTTGTGGAGTTTTAGGTGTGTATGAAGGCGTTGGACAAGGATCTTTTCCAAGGTTTTACTTAAGGTTGGAGTTAGCTGGATTGGTCGATAGGAAGAGACGGAATTGGGGTTTTATTGGGTTTCAGGAACAATAATGTTTTAGAGGTTTTCCAATCGGGAGGGATGAAACCTGTTCGAAGGATGAATGTATAGATGGAAGCGAGGAAATTGAGGAGAATGATTGGAGATTCTTTAAGATGACGGTATGTGATTTTGTCATTGCCTGGCGCTGTGTTTCTTTTGGCGGCGATGGTTTGTATGACTTCGTCCTGTGTTATGGGTAGAGTTAGAGGATGATCTGGAAGGATATGGTTGTGATTTGGTTGTAGCTGAGGGGAGGCTATGTTGATTCTATCTGCTGGATGGTGTCGAAAAGGATTGAAAGGGATAGTGGGAGTGAAGGTTTCTTGTAAGTGGTCGGCGAAGGCGTCAGCTTTATCTTTGTCGGCGTGCAGTGCTTGGTCGTGATGCAGTAAGGGGTAATGTGGTTTAGAATATTTGCCGGTGAGTATATTAAACCGTTTCCAGTATTTTGTAGGGTGTGCGGTTTCTGCCAGAGTGTTACATGTTTTAACCCATTGTCGTAATTTATATGCTTTTAGGTAGTTATGAACAGTTCTCTGTAGCTGTCTATGTAATCTGAGAGAGTCTGGATTCCGTGTTCGTTGGTAATCTCTGTAGAGTTCTCTGGAGCGTTTGATGAGTGGGAGGTATTGTGGAGGTAGGTTGGGTCGAAAACTGTTTGCTTGACTGGTAGGAATATATTTTTCGGAAGCTTCTTGGATAGTAGAAGTTACTGTATCAATGGAATGATGGAGTTCGGTTTCTGTTTCTGGGGGGGCGAGCGTTTCTATTCGCGTTTGAATAAATTGCCGATATTGATCCCAATCGGCGCGGTCGAAGCGTAAGATTGTTCTGGGTTGTAAATTGGAGGCGTTGTTGTTATTGTTTGTTAACTGTAGTGTGAGCTTAACCGGTGCATAATCGCTGCCTATGAGATCCAGAACTTCTATTGTACATTTGGGACTAATATTCATTGATGTAATAACTACGTCTGGAGTTGTGTTAGAACATGGTCGTGTTGGTTTCGAAATTTGGTGGATAATACCTGTAGTTTGAAGATTTAGGAAGTCGTAGAAATCGGATTTTTCTTTGTCCGTTCTACTGTGTATATTGATATCTGCCATGATGATACCATAACAACCATGATATCTAACATTTTTATGGTTGTTAGAAATGTAGGTAAAGAATGAATTGGGGATAGGCTGGTGAGGTCTAATGTAGATGGTGGCAACTGTAATATATAGCTGTTGAAAATAGATGGTAGTAATGAGGTGTTCTGGTAAGTGGGGTATGTCGGGATTGTGTTGGCGATAGGCGATTTTTGGAGAGAAACCAATTGCTGTTCCTCCGTTAGCTCGCTATGCTATATGTGTATTATCATGGCGAAGCATGTGGTACCGTGATATTTTACAGCTGTCAGATGGTTTGAGGTGTGTTTCATTGAGTATGAATGTGTTGACCTGTTCTTCGAGTAGTAGAGTTTCAAATATGGGTTTGTGAGTTTGTAGAGATCGGATGTTGAGAAATAGAAATATCAGAGCCATGAACACACGTAATATTTGCTGGTTGGATGTTGTTAGCTTAGACTTCTGTTGATTGAGCGTTTGCATGAAAATGTGCATATGGGCCTGAGTATGTGGCATTGAAGGAAACATGAAGAGTTGTTTTTGCTGCGTACTGGATTTGATTTAGAACATGATGACGTTGAAACGGATGAATGTTTTGAAGAACAACTGTTACGAAGGCCAGAAGTTGATCGATCGTGATAGGTTGGTATACAGAAGTGATATGTGGTGTTTCTTGAGTAGGTGTTTCGGTAGTCCGTATGGGTACTATTAGTTCTGGTTTATCAGGTTCAGGAGCAGGTCTGGCTTTACCCTTATAACTAAAAGTGGGGTGATTTTCATTGCAAGTGGTGCATTTAGGAGGCTGTTGCATGTTTGGGCAGCTTTTCGTGAGATGAGCGCCGGAGCAGTAACCGCATTTGGTGGTGTTGGTACATTTTGCTGTTGGATGTGCGTTGTACATTTGACACTTTTCACACCTGATGGGTATCGGAGGTGGAGTGTGCGATGGTTCTACCCTGTACCGTCGTTTATAAGTGAATGCTCCGCGGGTGAGAAGTTCATCAATAGTTTCTTGGTTAGTAGTTAAGACCCGTATCATGTATGTTGGACCGCCAGTTTTTGTTTTTATCCGGATGCACTTGGTGATCACGTGTCCTTCTAGTTTCAGTTCTGCTTCTGCTTCTTCGTCTGAGATAGTGGGTTCTACTCCTCGAACGACAACAGATAATGTTGGCTGTTTACTAGGTGGTGGTGTTTGACGGTTGCTTTTGTTCTCCAGGGGTGCCAAGTTAGCTGTTTTCCCAAAAATTTCAAAGCTGTGTTTGTTTCTGATGGTGTTGGCTAAATTGTAGTCTGTTGAGTGCAATATGATGCCGTTCCGAGTCGGGATAATTCTACTGATTTTGTCTTGATGTATGTATTTCGTCATTTGTTGCAAGAGAAGCTTTACATTTTGATACTTTTGGTCGTAGTTTGTTAGTATGAATGGATAGCTTGTAGTTTTTTCAGTGGTTGCATTTGAAATGTCCTGGAAGTCTGGTTGGTTGATGTCCATTCGTTTCTCTGAGTCAGAGTCTGAATCGCTTATAGTATGTGTCTTTTTTGCTGGTGGTGACTGTGGTGATGTGCGTCCTGATCTATGATTTGTCGGCGAACGTGATCGCGAACGTGAAGATGTTGATTGTTGCTCCACGCTGCGTTGCTGTTGTGTTTTTCGTCCTACTAATGTTGAGTATGGAGGTGGACGAGGAACAGTAGGTGGCAATTTATGATGTTGTCCTAGTGGTTGCTGGTCTGACATGTCGGAGGTGTAGGGCCTGAGCCCTGAACCGTTCTAAGAAGCTGATCAACTTGAGGACTGACAGTTAGTGATAATGAGATATATGAAAAGATGATCAGTCTTTGTGCAATGACTGCTTCTAAAAACTAACTTATACCCTCCGACACTGAAAAGATGCCGTCAGGCCCAATGCAGTCGTATATGTAGTGTACTCGCCTGTGCGTATGCTACTCAGGGTCCTCGTTACTACATTAACAAGCCACAGTTAGGCTAGACTAAGTTATTCTTGTCCGAATAGTTCTTGTAGTACTCAAAACAATCAAAACAAAGTCTCACATTAATATATGGAAGAATGCATTTTTACCTGCTATTCATTCTAAAATCCTTTAAACAATGTCTTTAATAATATGTCAATATATAGAAGCAATAATGCTACGTTTTGTTCGGCAAAGTATAACCCGATTAATAAAATCAATAAACCTTCAGTGACTAAGTTCTATTTTTAAAAGAGTGCTGCCATCTGTTGACCAAAAGTATAAACAGAAAATAAAAATTTACATAACGTATTAATAACAAGCTTAAATGTCTTCCACATTTAAATATTAATGTTATTATATTGATCGTCATCATCATCATCCAAATTATCATCAAGAACCCATTATAAAGGTCAAGGTTGGTGCGTTTGCAGTAGCTTTGCATTTTTATGTTGTTGTTGAGATAAATATGACGACCTAATTTTCGTTCTTAGTCCCGTATCAAGAAATATTGTAAACGTGTACGCATGCACAAGAAACTAATGTTTGAATAAGCTTAAATCCAAAATGACTTTGGTTAGTTTCGCCCTGGCAATGAGTATTGTTAATAATATGGTTAAAATATTGAAAATTTAATAATACTCAATTAACAATACTTAATCAAGATTAATCAACATTCTCCGTCCTACTAATATATTTCTTCCATATGGTACAGCGGATCATCCTACGCCAGAAGCCAGAAAAGTATATAGAGATCTTTGGGGTAAAACTTTGGGAACGTTACATCATTACTAACTTCACTACTGGTATTCACTTCACCACACTCACTATCCTCTTCCCTCTGCTCCCATAGTCACTGCCCTTGTTGTCATCCAGGGCATTCGACACATAACATTTTTGAAACACCTTGCTGATGGACTCTGATTATATTGTACACCATGAAGTGAGAAGCCACTCACAAAAAACGGTGACTGATGGGTAAACGTTACAGCATATGGAGCTCATGATCTCCTTCCAAAAGCCAATTTGAATAATGTTTTCGGAAGTGGTCTTCGAACGACTTGTTTAGATCAAGCATCTGTAGTTTTGAAGTAATGCCTCCGGTATTACGACGAGGTCAGTCTTTTGTAGAGCAAGTTTATCCTTCACTACATGAGTTACACACTGTAAAAAGTGGAAACACGAAATGGATGAATGTTACTTATGGAGAAATAAAAATAAAAAAATAGCGTTTTGTTTGTTGTATTTACTCTTAAATGTAGATATAGTGTAAATCCTTTAGCGGAAAGATTGGTATCCTTAACTCTATTTTAAAAGTTAACATTTTCTTTGTAATAGCTTAACGTTAACTGAAAATTCGTTGAAACTGGCCAAAGTGTTTTGTCGGTGAACGTTCAACTTATTTTACGCTTAAAATTCGATCATTTTCTGATCGAAGTGTAAGCTAAACTGATAGTATTGAGGTTACCCTACTTTTATGGATGAAGTTAAAGTCTTGGTTGGATATTCTATAATCCAGTAACAGGAGTAATGTTACTAGTTTGTTAGTGAATGCCCTGCAATTTTGAGTGTTTATATTGCTTTTACACTGTAAACAGTAAACAGTTCACTTGTGGACAATGGGTGACAAGGAATGCATTGGCGGAAAGAGTAATTAAGTTGAGTATAAATCTTTACATTGTAGCAAACCTACCTCTTCTTTTTTTTTTCACGAGACATTCCTCGTAGTAAAATCAACAACATGTTAATGGTTAACCACCTTCGCAGTAAAATCCTGGCTATTTATTTATTTTATTTATTTATTGACAACACAACAGGCAATGGCCTAATTATAGTGTTGAGCTTTACAAAGTAGTTGTACAGACTTTATTGACAATGGCATCTGTAAATTCTTTAGGCGACATAAAGCATACGTCCAGATCATTGTGAACTGTACAGAGGTTGTTATATATCGTACAAATTCTCCAGATTTGTGACCTCATCAAGATATTGGTTCTTGCCTTTTTACAGTGCAAGAGACCAGTATAATTAACGCGAGTTTTAGATGATGGGACACGAAACTGTAATGTCGAAACTAAATCCATACAATCTAACTTATTTTAAACAATCTTTTGAAGAAATAACAGATCAGCAATGTTGCGCCTTTGTTCTAAGCTCTGAATATTAAAATTCTTAATGACTGCATTGTAACTATCATAAGCAGGATAGATTCGAGTTTCTTTAAAAGTCAGGAATTTAAGAAATTTTGATTGGATTTTCTCTAATTGTTGGCAATGTTTCAACTGATATGGATTCCAAATAGAAGAAGCATATTCTACCTTGGAGCGAACATAAGCATAGTAATTTTTTTACAATTTTGATATGTTGTTGAACTCTCTTCCCGTCCTAATTACAAATCCTAGTAACTTCAAGGCTTCATTTATTATATTTGTAACATGTATGTTAAAAATCAATTTCGAGTCAAAACTGACACCAAGATCCTTAACTACAGTTGGTCTGTTTATTACAATTTTATTAATGGAATAATCAAATTGATGAGTGGTTTTATTTCTATCAAGTGATAATACTTTACATTTACTTATGTTGACTCCAAGTTGATTAATAGCACACCAGTTTGCAATATTATCTAAGCTTTGCTGAAGTCTTATGCAGTCTCCGATAGAGTTGACTTTTGTATATATTTTAAAGTCATCTGCAAATAACAATTTTTCATTATCAGGCACACAATCAGGAAGATCATTAACAAATAAGAGGAATAACAAAGGTCCTAGGTTCGAACTTTGAAGAACTCCTGAGAGTGCAGAATATTCATATGATTTGTATTCTTTATAGACAACTGATTGCTTGCGATTTGTTAAGTACGAATAGAGGAGCCTAATCACAGTGGGTGAGAAGTGATAGTGATTTCATTTTTCCAGTAATATATTGTGATTAACCCTGTCAAATGCTTTCTCAAAGTCAATATAAATCACATCAACTTGCTCACCTTCGTCCATCGAATTTGCTATGTAGTCCGTAACAAGTGCTAAGTTTGTTACCGTGAATTTCTGAGAAACAAAGACATGCTGCTTAGTTGAAACAACTGGTTGAATATGATTACTAATTCTCTTGTATAAGATCTGTTCAAATACTTTTGCAAAAGCTAGTAATATTGCAATTAGCCTGAAGTCATTAATGTCTCTACTATTATTAGATTTTGGGATAGGACAAACCAGGGCAGATTTCCATTTGTCGGGGAAAGTACATGTTTTTAGGGATAAGTTAAATGCTATTAATAGGGGATATTTAAATATATCAACACATCCCTTAACTACATATGAGGGTATGCCATCAGAACCAACTGTCGTTTTCGATTTTAAATTTCTGATAGCATTTTCAACTTCCTTTAGTTGAATTTGGTCATTGCACAGTGTCCCTATTTCATTATTTCTATTACTAACAGCATCACCATTAAGATTATTATATGTGTGAGAGGAGGATAGAAATACCGATTGAAAATACTGAGCGAATGCATTCCTTATCTCATAATTCCTAGACAGCTCCTGACCTTGAAATTTTAATACATTTGGCGGTAGGTGCCTTTTTTTATTTTTGATAAAATTCCATAGTTCGCTCGAGTTGGTATTAATATTATTTTCAGAATTAATTATAAAACTCTTATAAGCAATTCTAATGTCTTTCTTAATTTCCCTACGTAATCGAGCAAATTCTTGATAGAAAGGTGCTGAGTTAATGGTTTTTGACCCTGGATTGTTTATGATAATATGCTTTGACCTTAAGTTTTCTAATAATAATATCTTCGGTGAACCAACACGGATACTTTGAAACAGTACTTATTTTACGGGGAACACACCTATCAAATATTTCATAGACAATATCATAGAATTTACTCAGTAAGTTATTAACATTCCGATACACTTGTAAGAATTCCCAGTCAATAGCTTCTAGTTCCTGATACAAGATAAGAAAATTTGCATTCCTAAAATTATAATAATAAGTGTTAATTTTCTGCTTTTCTTTCTTGACCTTTCTGTTAACTATTTCTATTATTATAGCTGGATGATGGATATCTTCCGGCACCAACGGTAACAATTCTCTATTAACTTCAACATTTTCAAGATTTGACAGAACTAGATCTAGTGTGCGATTATTATTATTGGCAATATTCTTGAATGATCTCAAATCATAAAAAATTAGAAAATTATATAAATTTCTACACTTTAAAGATGCGCTTTGCTCAAAATCGAATTCGGTACCGGTCATCTCCGGTAAATTGAAATCACCAATGAGGAGAATAGGACTGCCTTGCGGACAAGTGGATTCAATGCATGCAAATACAGATGCTTATCAGAATAATGGAAATACCTGAACAAAAGTACAACTTACCAGATTAATATGGTGTCGGGCCACCTTTCGCCTTCAGAACAGCCTTGATGCGACGTGGGATGGAGGCATAGAGGTCGTGAATGGTAGCAAGTGGAATATTACACCATTCCTCGTGCAGGGCATCGGCCAGTTCTGTGAGAGAGGATGGAGGTGGAAATCGTCGCCGGAGTTGTGTTTCCAAGATGGACCACAGATGTTCAATTATGTTGAGATCTGGGGATTGGGCGGGCCAGGGGAGGTGTTGAACTTCATCCCGATGTTCCTCAAACCACGCTGCAACAACTCCAGCTGTGTGAATGGGTGCATTATCATCCTGGAATATGGCGTCATTGTCCGGGAACAACATCCGGACCATAGGATGCAAGTGGTCTCCTAAAATTGCGACATAATCGTTGGCAGTGATGCGTCCGCGAAGTGTGACCACAGGACCCAATGAAAACCATGATATTGCGGCCCACAGCATCACCGTGCCGCCGCCATGTTTCACAGTTGGGCGGAGACACTGCAGATCATACGCTTCTTTGGGCGTTCTCCACACATAAACACGGCCCGTGGTTTGGAATAGGGTGAATGGTGACTCATCCGACCATACCACACGTTTCCAGTCGTCAACGGTCCAAGTTGCATGGTCGCGGCACCATTTGCGGCGTGCTAAAGCGTTCTGGTCCCTGATGAGAGGTTTGGCCCGTGCAACACGACCCCGTAAGTTCATGTCATGTAATTCGAGGCGGACTGTGATTGTCGAAACAGGTTGGGGGAGGTGCTGATTGAGTTCCTCCGTCGCTTGCGCCGCAGTGGCACGACGGTTCCGCGTGACAATGCGCTTTAATACCCGGCGTGTCCTGTCACTGATGCTTTTCTTCCGCCCACTGTTCCGCTTCCCCGATGTGGTTTTCCCGTGTGTTGTGTAGGCCGTCATCACCTTCGACACTGTCCCTGGCGACACACCTAACACACTAGCCACTGCCGTCACACTCACTCCACATAACCGCGCACCAACAATTTGCCCTCTTTGAAACTCTGAGAGGTCTCCCATTTTACACTACCTCCGTCTGCTGCAGCCACTGCACACTCCTGTTCCACGACGCCTGACGTAGTATGGAGACCGACCTAACACACCACCACCAGCAGTCCGGCGCTGCGGTCGCCACGACACCACTGCCAACCCATACATCTGACGTGTTGCCAACTACAGGTGTTTCCATTATTCTGATAAGCATCTGTAGGTTATCATACAAATCTATACCTGAAACCGGTTCAAAATATACAACACAGAAAAACACTGGTCTTCCCTTTACAGTTATTCTAGCAATCAGACACTCATATTGATCATCACAGCTATTCAATAAACACAGATTGTATTTTTCAAGAGCCGAGATAAGTACCCCCCCCCTTTGACTTTCCAGTTTTATTAATATTGCGATCCTGTCTTAAAACAGTATACCTATTATCAAATAATTCACTGTCATAATGAGATTCATTAGTGCATGTTTCTGTAATTGTAATTATATCGTAATTATTTGATATTACACTACAGAAAAAGTCATTTGTTTTACCGCGCAAGGATCTAGCGTTCTGATTATAAATTCGCAAGGATGTCCTTGTTTCACTCAAACCACTTGTTAGATTTGAAAAATGATTGTACACTTCACTGACTTCAGTTGAGGAAAACTTACCCTTTCCCCCTTCACATTCCTTTCTTTGTCAAACTTTGTTCCTTGGGGGATGTGCCATGGTTGAACGAGTGGTTCTCGTCATTTGTCTCTTATCGCTAGAGGTGGGGGTATTCTCACAGGTGGTTGAGAGAACTTCCTTTTCATTGGGAAATCCAAGCACCAACTAAGTGACGAGAGCATCTGACCAGTGTGCTAGTGGACCCTGCATCGAAACCCGATCACCTCAACTTTTTTTTAATTTTAAAGGAACATTACCTTTTCTTCTTTTCTATTTTTTTTTAAAAAAATGCTCTGCTTCAAGGAAATACGTTGGAAAAGATATCTATGCGCATTTTGAAATTTTACAGAAAGTGAAACGTTCAACCGAAAACTGACTGAAAGTAGGTTAATTCAAAAAGCACAGCTGCCTCCATTTCTTGGATGAACGTTGTGTCTTCCATTTTTACAGTGCATGACCGAAACCAGCATGGCTTTAACATATTTGTTTGTTGCACGAAATTGCAATACTCGTTCTACAAGTTCAAGCGTAAAGAGTTCAAACTTTCAGGGGAGAAATTTTATCAACAATTCAAGAGTTTTCAACAACTCACTGATTTTTCAATTATCCTTTTTGTTCATTGTTGAAAGAGCTTCATTTTATAGGTTTGGATATCCATGACAACAATCTAACGATTTCAACAATTAACAAAAACGAAAATAGAAAATCGGCACAGATAGAACTCTTGAATTGGTTATGAGCATTCTTCTCTGAAAGTAATCTCTAGGCTTGAAGTTGTAGGAGCAGCATTGAAATTTCGTCCAACGATAAAAATACATTAAGCAAATACAGAGGTAGTGCTGCTCGCAACTGCTTGTTTCCCTTCCAAGAATCGAACCTGAGAACCGTTGATTACAAGGAAGCAGACGTTACCATCCACCTAATAGGAACACTAGAAAACAAAGAGGGGTGCATAAATCAACCAATAGAATGTAAAAAAGAACAAAACCTTCACACTTTTATTTACTGCTGTTACCTGAAGAACCAACATGCGCCATCACTAAGGTTGAAGACCTGAAACAAGCAACTGTTTACCTATCAAACCACTTCGTGTGTGGCTGAAATTAGAGAGAAAGGCGGTGAAAAGTGGGCGGATTTAACTTCAAGTGTATGTGTGTGTGTGTGTGTGAGTGGACAAGAGGAAAGGAAAATTAACAAAGAAAGAAATGCAAGTAATTAAAATTCAAGATAAGAAGAGATAGATGGAGGTAGATGAAGTACCCTCCCCGATTTATTCGATTAGTATCTACGTTGAATGGGCATCTCCACCGTCCGTTCCTCTGCTTTTGCATGTCCACTGCTGCTACTACTACATGTTGAACAGCAACAAGACGAAGATATACTATCTCTAAACTGGTGGTTGGTGTCATGACTTGCATTATATCTCCCAACTTGCTTAGGAGATGATTTCTTTTGCATACAAGAAAATAAAATCATGTTGCTTCTGTGCTTAGCATTATTATGAGTACATCTATGGTAAAACTCAAGCTTACTTTAAATCTTTTTACAACGATAATTCTTAAAAGATTCACTTTGCTTTTATTCGTATTACAGGTGGGTGGCTTAAAGCCAGAGTGAACCAAGTGACAACGAGTAAATTTCAGAGACATCTACAGGTAAAGTTTATGGTTCGTAGAAAAATATAGGTACATTGATTGAATTTGTTTCTATTCTTACTGAAAGGAGAAAGGAACAAACAAATTACACACGAGTTTCTAGCAGAGAAAATAATATAATAATAATAATTTTAATAAAACAAAAATATAGTAACGTTCTGTGGGAGCTGGTAGAGTTCAATTATGGTACACAGGAATTTATTAGACCCCTTTTTCCTTTTATTATAAAATGTTATAAAATAGAGCATCCACACTAAGAGAAAATTGACTGCATTTAGAAGGACAAAACGTAGACTCGGTTACAGGCGGCTTTCCTGTCGCTGCACATGCCACGGCACGAGGACTGCATTCTGTGTCGGGGCTCAAGATTTTCTGTTCTGTGTTGGAAGGAACAGAACCAAGGTAGCAAGGATAGCGCAGACGCACCTGTACGTATGTTTGGTACAGAACTGACAGGGTGGGGTTCTAGATTCTCATGACAGTGGTCTAGATTTTCTAGGTCATGCCTTTGATTTCCATGGTCGGTGGTCTAGAATTTCTTGGCTATACTCTTGGTTTTCTTGACAGTAATCTGGATTTTCTAGGCTTAAATTTTATTTCTTTAGCTGTTCTCTAGATTTTCGTGGCCATGCTCCTTGTTTCCTTGATGGGAATCTAGATTTTCTAGACTGAACCTTTGACTTTTTAATGTGGTTTTGGTGGTCTAGAATTTCTTGTTAGTACTCCTGGTTTCCTTAACGGTGGTCTAGATTTTCTGCAGTACACCTTGGACATTTTGAACGGTATTGTAGAATTTCAAGCGGTTGTTCCCTATTTTCTGGATATTGCTGTGGATTTCCTAGACCACGCCTTCGATTTCTATAAACCCTTTTCTAGAATTTCTGGGTTATTCACTTGATTGTCTGTACGATGATCAAGATTATTTTGACTATACTACACATCGTGGTCTAGAATTTCTAGGTTGTGCTTCGGATTGTCTGTGTGGTGATCTAGAAAATCCACCCCAAATTTTCTTTAACCAATTCCACACCATATTGAATTACATAGCACATGCCACAGATCGTCGTAAAAATAAATAGGAAAAGTTGTTTTGCAGAATCCAAATTTATACAAAACAAACAAACAAACAAACTTAGGACCTACCTTCAAATGTCTTAATTAGACAACCAAATCCAAACCTATTTAAAATAACAGAGAGGCACATTCTGCTTAATTCACTTCTTCACTTCAGTGCACAAAATATTTGCCGACAGATCTCCGCCAATAGACTCCTATTTTCACTTTATTTACTCGGTGGCCAGTATCACAAACCGTTATTTTGCTTGTAATACACGGTAATTGCTTCTCAGCCTGTACGCGCCATCACCAACCAGTCTACAGTTAGTTTTTACTACGCAGAAGGAAAATCCGTTTACGTAGTTTGTAGTCTATGGGATCGTACAGATCGTAAGGATCGTACACAGGAGTGGGACTGTGTACTATCCGTACAAAATTATTTGAAATTGCATTAAAAGGATTTTCTGTATTCTGCAAGAGCTAACGAGGGGCAGACATGATTTTCCGTCTATTAGCAGCTGTACAGATTGGTCATGGCTGAGCAAGTAACCTGTACGTAGCCTGGTATAGAAAATCTTGTGTGTGATGCAGAATCTTGCTAAATTTCGCCTCTCCGGATTATCTGGACTAAAATTCAACATTTTTTCTCGCAGGGCAGTACAAAACTGGTTAATAAAAATAGCGTCATGCGACGTTTGTAGTTTCTCTTTAAAATGTGGGTTTTAAACATAGGAACTCTGATCTCATCACAGAACAGAGTTGTAGGGGGTAAGGAATTTCTATCCCACTGCAGATACATAGGATTAGGTTCCCTGTCCCAACTGCGGACAGGATAAAGGGTTTTGATGTTCGTTCCCACTGCAAAACGACAAGGTAATCTCTATCCCAGCGCAGATAGGTAGCATTCGGTTCCCTGTCCCAACTGCGGACAGGACGAAGGGTTTTGGTGTTCGTTCACACTGAAGAACGACAAGGTAATCTCTATCCCAGTGCAGATAAAGGATGTTATAGGAATCGCTCCCATTGCAGAACGAAAGGAGAGTTCTATCCCAACTAAGGATTAGGAGTGCAGCAGAATGAGCTGTCTTAGGTGCGAAGTCTTTTGATCAAAATCTTCGGGTCCTTGTATAGGTGGCGTCCTGTTTGTGGCATCCCATTCTCCTTCATAGCATGTAATCGTCGGCGTCTTCTGCTTCTGTTGATAATCATGTGCTGGTTGCTCCATTACATTACAATATTCATTTGGAGATAGTTCACTTTGGCTTAGCATCATAGGAGGACACAAAGCATTGCCTTCCGTCCATAATGATTTGGTCTTGCAGTCGATGTCGCCGGTTCTCCTGGAGTTACCCATGATCTTTTACCCTTAGGATTCTCGAAATAGATCCACTTTTCGTCACCAGTCACAACTCGATGGAGAAATGATTTCCTTTTGTACCTGGCGAGCAGAATTTCGCAAGTGTTTTTTCGGTTAATCCTGTTGTCGTTCAGTCAATGAATGTGGAACCCATTCTCCCACATTCTATGGAAACTGCTTCTCGTGTCACATTTAATTGATCCGTGAGTTGTTGTTGCGTTTGAGCGTCATCCTCATCAAAGAATGCTTGCAATTCGCTGTCTGCAAACTTTTTCGGTGGTCTTCCACGTTCTTCGTTTCTCACGTCAAAATCGACACTTTTATTTTTTTTAACCACACATAGCACTGTGAATTACCAAGAGCGTGATTACCGTAAGCTTCGATAAGCATGCGATGCGATTCTGCAGCAGTTTTCTTCAAATGGTAACAAAAAAATCAATGCTGTCCGCACATCGTAGTTTGTAGGTACAAATTGCGCCACATTCAACGGTATTAAACACTACACTATGACATGAAACTTGTCTTGTTGTGAGTTGCAAATCGTTATCAGCAGTCAAAACAAGCAAGTGGCGCCAAGGACGCAGTTTTACGGTAACCACAGTGACAGCTAACGCCGTCTATGCACAAATTCCGGATTCATATTTACACACCTGGTATATAATAATAGATTTCTTGTTTTTTTTCTACATTTGCAAGTTTAGGGGGTTTCATTCTCTCCCCTTTGTCCGATTTTCTTTCCAAACGACCTGTAATTTGAACCAATAGCCGGCCGGGTGGCAGAGCGGTCTGCGGCGGCAGGCCATAGTTCGATTCTCGGCAGGGGCATGGATGTGGATTTTTAACAGCTAAAGGCGAATTGTGACGGGCCGAAGTCCAAAGTTACTTGAGTGGCTCATATAAAAATAAAGTTTACCAAATAAAGTTTTTGAACCAATAAACAACCTGTGAAAGTGTCACGGGTTCGGCAGTTATCGTGAAACACACACATACAACACAAATGCCGAGCCTCACTTCGCTCGATCAATTACTAGTATTAAAGTTAATGTTAAGCAACGATCTCCAAGAAAAGATGATAGCATTACCTCCGCATATGTCTAATGTATTTTGTCGTTGCACGAAATTTCAGTCTAGAGAATTCTAACTTTCAGGAAAGAAAGTTTATAACCAATTCAAGAATTCGATCAATACCGATTTTTAATTTTCTTTTTTGATTTTTGTTGAAAGAACTTCATTGTTATACGTTTTGATATTCAGAACAACAATCAAGCGATTTCAACAACGAAGAAAAACGAAAATAAAAGATCGGGATTTATAGAACTCTTGAATTTTTTATGAACTTTGTTCCCTCAAAGTTAGAACTCTCTAGGCTTGAATTTGTAGGAGCAGCATTGAAATTTCATGCAACGATAAAAATACATTAGACGTATATGGAGGTAGTGCTGCCATCTTTTGTTGGAGATCGTTGCTTTACATTAACCTTAAGGTTCTTCGAACAGTAGACCTCGCGATAAACCTGTCAAACTTTCATTTGGATTCGCCAGTATGCACTTTTAGAACACCCCCTTTTTCATTTTCTGGCTATACCTGTGTCCGATTTACCCCCACTTCCTCGGAACCAATAGCCCGAAATCTCCGAAGTATGTTTGCACATTTATAAAGCTCTTGTAACAGAAAAGAGTTCATTAAATTCGTTTTTCATTGTTGTTTTCTTCAATTTTCTACATTTTTGCTATTTTAAGGTTTCACCCCATCCCCATGGTGGGATTTTCTTCCCCAACGAGCATGACATGTCACTTGAACCAATAAATAATCTGTGGAAGTTTCATTCGAATCGGTTCCCGCATTCGGCAGTTATCGCGACTCGCGAGAGAGAGAGAGAGAGAGAGAGAGAGTGAGAGACAGACAACACAAATGCCAAACATCTTGATTAGAAGATCTTTGCTATGCTCGTGAAGAGTTAATGTAAAAATAAAATTAGAGTTTACGAGATAATTTCATAAGTTCTAGAAAAATAAAAATAAACAAACCATTCTTCCAGTGATACATCTATTGCAAGCTGTAACATTTTATTGTTTCTTTGGCTGCACTACGTGTGGATTTTCTTCAATATCATCTTTTAATACTTGCTGTCGGGATGTACTCGGGATAACACCTATGTGGCGTGCTCTTAAGTGATACCACAAACCAGTCGTTGTACCTCTGTTGTGGATTAATATGTCGCAGTAATTGCACTTTGAACTGCCCTTGTCGCGAGTAAAGTGTTCCAATATGTTTGACTTGCCCATGGTCAGCGGTAAATGAGAACGATGTAGGTTTCACGAAACCGAGTTCACAATCGCATTGAGACAAACGGATTTCGGAGAATAGCCGAACTCTCTTAAGCCGTAACCAATGTACGTACATATTGAACGTATTTCGGGACTTTCCCTAAGTTCAATCCTTCTTTCATATTTCTCATAAACAGCACGTGTATAAGAGAAAACTGTAACATTAATTAATACCCAATGCGGCTACTGCGACTGACTGTTAAATAAGCAAAATCTGCTGACATTCAGCATCAGCCTACATAGAACTAGAGCTATCTTTTTATATATAACTACATAGAAACATTAGTTATATCAAAGTACCATGAGTTACATTAACTGCATTAAAATAAATATTTTATTCGTGGATTTATTTTTCGCCAAGAGTTCTTTTCCTTTTTCGTCTTTCGAACAATTTCTAGTTTTTCCTGTATTATTTTTTTTTAATTTTCGTCTTCGAAATGTTTCATTTTTCTTCTTTCGATTTTTATCATTTTTCGTCTTTCGAAAAAAAAATCGGTTTTCGTTTTTCGAAAAAAAAAATCGCATCGTCTTTTTCATTTAAAAAAAAATCTTTTTTCGAAAGACTTTTTCGAAAAATTGTGGTCATCCCTAATCAGGATATCAACACAGAGCATCGTTTGTTGCCAGTTTTCATAAAATGAATGGTACGTTGGTGGAACGTATTTTAAGAAAAAAATAAGGTTATAATTTTTGATTTCGTTATTAGATGTCAATTTTGTGTACAAAGAGAGAAATGGAGTAGTTCCCACATTTCTTGGTCGTCCTTTCAGTTTTCTTTTCATATTTCCTTCCTAATATTTATCCATGTTCAGTGATGTCATATAAACCCCTGGAGGCGACTCTTTTACCCTATTATTTTCATTTTGAACTACTCCGCTTTTCCACATTGTTATTTTTAGCCGTTAAACATTTGCAGTAGGAGTTGTGAGCTCGATAATTTGGAGAGATCACATCCCCGTTGTGAGATCTGACAGAATCCCTGTATTATGTTGTCTTGAAATATTTTGGCATCACTGAATTATAGTGATCTTTCTTTGCTTTCAATCGTATATTTCCTTATGTTTACGACTAAGATATACTCTCTTTAGTAGATTCGTAGAAAATGACTGATATGTACGCAAGTCCGGAATACTGTACAATATTAAAATCAAAGTAATAATATTGGCAATAGGTTTAGAGAATTTGCATTGGAAATAGCAAAAATAACTTACTGTTTTTCTCAGAGGTATTCTCCCATTCACCCTCTCATTCAAACAAAAATATTTTTTTAATTATTTTTGAATGGTGGGTCAGTCATCTATACTGCGTGGCGAATCCCCTTATTGGCTGATATTTAAATAATCTCCCGAATTATTCAATCAGTGACATTATAAGTGATTTATTTACATTTGAGCTGTTTTATAATTAGTAAAGTTTTAAGTGGGTTACTGCGTTTATTTTAGATTAATGCTGGGTTTGGAAACTTGTGATCCGTTTATTATGGCACCCGGGAAAGTATCAAACTCATCTACTTCATGTATATAATATATTTGGATTAGGATTTCATGCTATTCACTTGCAATTGATTTTCAGTTCTGATTTTCGAAGCGTTAGAAATTCTTTATTGTCTCCACTGTTAAAAATGACTTTCTCAGAAATGTTTGTTCTCACCGTCTGATTCGTTTTCTTTCTCGGTCTCTTGATGTACTGGATTCGCCACGGTCTCTCAAAAATTGTGGGTAAAAAAAATGTACTACTATTCAAAGGTACAGTTTCTACAGTGTAGCAGGTGAGCTTGGTACTTCACACTCCAGCGTGATTCGTCACCTTCACGACCTCGCGAAGAGATTCCGGAGTTGCCGCATTGTGCCTCACGAATTGACCCAAGCTACAGCAAGCTGCGACCGGAGCCACTCAACGTTTATAAGAAACTGCAGGTAAAACCACGTGATTTGCATTTACGGAACCTGTCACCAAACCGTTGAGTTTCGAATAAAACATGATGATCTGCGTCTGCTGGAATTAGGGTTACCAACCGTCCGGTTTTTACCGGACATGTCCGGCTTCTTAACCTTTTAGAAATGTCAGACCGAGATTTGTCTTTTTCTTGAAAAATTCCGGCATTTTATAAATAAAATGAGCAAGAAATTACTACACCTAAATTTGCATTTTTTTTTGTGTGTGTGTTATTTACGGTAAACTTTATGGTTGCGAGCGGTAATTTGTAACTATTTCTTAACTACTAGGGTGCGTGGTTGGCAATACTGTCGGTATACGCTGTTAAAGTTGACGTCATGGTCGCGCGGTATCCTAGCAACCATAACGACTGGCTTTATACACACGGAGTAGCATACGCGTTTAGTATGGATGAAAAAGCCAAAACTGTTTCCGTAACATATTTATAACGTTTAATAGTTATATTATACTTACAATATGACTACATGCTTTGTGTGTGACTACAGGTACTATGCTTTATGTCAAACTTGTAAATGCTTCAGATTTCTAAAGGAAAGAAGACGTTACTGTTATGGACGAAGATGTGCAGTCTATTTACAATCTATTTTGTTTTAGATTTGGCAATGTATTTTGTTTCAGAAACTCTCTCTTTGTTAATATTTAGTTTCTAGTAACAGCATTAAATGGCTTTGTGTATATTTGTATTTTAACATGTTAATTACATTCAGGGGGGGGCATGGAATACTTGTTTGTTGTTTTCAGCCTCTTTAGGATCAACTGGATGGCATTGTTCATATAAATTCCAGATATATGCCTAATTAATGTTTCACTAAGGCAGATGTAGTGACGCTGGATTACGGGTTCCAATATAGTCTCGGAAGTGCTGTCTTGATCGTCGTATGATCGTCGGTCTGATCGACTCATATGAATGTTTATATCGGCCATGATGATATAGGCTCTGAAATTGTCAGCAATGTATTGAAAGAATGGCAAAGGTACGGGATGACCAGGGCGTACATAGATTGTAACTAACGTGATTTAGAAATGCTTGAAATAGAGTGTACTTATGAGATGTTCAGGTAGTTGCATATTAGGTACGTGATGGAGACGATGTGGTATATTAGGTTTGTGTTCTATTGCTTCTTAATGTAGGTATTGTGCTTTCGTGATGATGAAGACGATAACCAGAATTTTTGCAGGATGATCGAGCAGTTAGATGGGTTTCGTTGAGGAGGAATATGTTGGCTTTTTCTTCGAGTAAGAGTGATTTGAAAAGAGGTTTATGTTGGATGAGTGAGTTAATATTTACAAATAATATTACTTAATCCATAATGAAAAGAAGGGTGAATTGGTTGAGATGATCAGGTAAATTGTTTCGGTGGTACGGTAACAAAATGCACATATGAGCCTGAGTACGTTGCGTGGAAAGTAACTTGAAAAACTTGCTTTGCGGCTGCTTGAACTTGTTGAAGAATATGAGGTCGATGAGCAGGTTGAATATTTTGTAATGTCAAAGTGATGAATGATAACATTTATTCGATAGTGATAGGTTGATTTAAGAAGGGATGCTTTCCGATGTTGATGTCGGGTTCGAGAGTTTGGTCGGAGACTTTGAGTGGTACGATGAGATCAGGTTTTTCAGGTTCTGGTGGTGGTCTAGCTTTGCATTGGTAACTATAGGTAGAATGTGGTTGGTTACAAGTGGAGCATTTAGAAGGTAGTTGCATATTCTGACATTGACGTGTTGAATGTGGACCTGTACAGAAACCGCATTTGGGCTGATTCATGCACTGATGGGTTGGATGTGAATTATAACTTTGGAATTTCTCACAGCGGATTGGAATGATTGGTGCAGTGCGTGACGGTTCTACTCTGTGTCTTTTACGATAGATGTAGGCTCCTAAAGTTAAAAGATCATTAATGGTTTCATGTGGAGTGGTAAGAATTCGAACTAGATAGGTAGGGCCAGAATTGCATTTTATAGGGATGACTTTCGTGAATTCATACTCTTTCTGACATAGTTCCTCAATGATCTCTTCTTCTGTCCAACTTGGATCGACACCGCAGATGACAACGGATAACATCGCATTGAAGGTTTTCGTGGTGGTTGCTTGGTGCGTTGTGAAGTGAGATTGGTCATTGTTGCTGATTTATCGAAAATTTCAAGACTATGTTTATTACGGATGTATGTTGCAAGATTTGAATCAGGTGATTTGATAAGTATGCTATTGCGTGTAGGAATGATTTGGTTGATAGTTTTGCGAGGAACATATTTGCAGAGTTGGGCTAGAAGTTGTTTTGAGTTTTGGAATTTCGTATCGTAGTTACTGAGCATGAAGGTATAGAGTTGTTCAGAGGCCGATCTATACGCCCTCATCACCATTCCCCACATCCTTTATCATCTCGAAACATTAAGACAAAAGTACATCACCAAACGCTACGAAAATTTCCATCCACTACTATTAGACACATTGCATCACGATGCTACCTTTAATCCACAACACCCACCGCTAATCACTTGTCCCATTTCACTACTTATAAGCATAAATCTTTCCATACTCCCCGATATTCATCCGCAAATACCTCCACTTACCCCCTTCTCAGCCCCGCGGCCATCCGATTTCATAATTCCATCAGTCGCACAGTAATCCATTAAGACTAACAGGGTTCATATTGTCTCCCATCAGTGCCCCGAATTGCCCCGAGGACAGAAGATAACATACATATGTCTACACTAATGCTTCCTCTGTTGTGATTGTGGCGTGCTAGCACTTCATCTTTCATATATTGTCATCCTCAGCTTCCACCGAAATTAATGATTAGGATGAAAAATCGTAGTAGTCCTGAGTTTGTTAAAGAAATAAAACATAGTTCCTATAAAAGCTCTCAGCCCATCCACATTTCCAAACTCCTTCCATTCCCTAACGATCCCTTTCCAAAAAGAGGGCGTAACCCTCTAAGTGGGTAATAGCCTAACCATGGCTATTTGTAAAAATAAATACAGCATGTATCTGTTAACACGCCTAAATGTATACGTAGATGAAATAATTGGAGATCACCAATGTGGATTTAGAAGAAATAGATCCACGTTGGACCAGATTTTTGCTTTGAGACAAATTTTGGAGAAGAAATGGGAATACAATGGGACGGTTCATCAGCTATTCATTGATTTTAAGAAAGCATATGATTCTATCAAAAGGGAAAAGTTATACAGTATCCTGATACGATTTGGAATTCCGAAAAAAATGGTCCAACTAGTGAAGATGTGTCTCAGCGACCCCATAAGCAGCGTACGGATAGGTAATAATATGTCAGATAGTTTCAAGATTTGCAACGGATTGAAACAAGGCGATGCCTTGTCACCGTTACTGTTTAACTTCGCGTTAGAATATGCGATTTTAAAAATTAAAGGGGACAAAAAGGGACTATCATTGAATGGTTTGAATCAACTGTTTGTATACGCGGATGATGTAGATTTAATTGGGGACGATATAGATGCACTACAAAGCAACACCGATGTCTTAGTAGAAGCGTGCGATGAGATCGGTCTACAGGTAAACATAGATAAAACAAAATACATGATAACAAGCCGAAGCACAGGGAATGAAGGAATTAAAAACATAAGAATTGGGGATGAGGTCATAGAGAAAGTAAACAAATTTAAATACTTGGGAGCATACGTAACAAGCAAAAATGAGGTCACGGAAGAAATAAAAAGTCGCTTAGTATCGGGGAACGCATGTTTCTACTCAGTCCAAAAACTTCTAACATCGCGATTAATATCAAGTAAATAGAAAATTAAAAATATACAAAACTGTTATTCTGCCGGTAATACCTTACGGTTGCGAAAGCTGGAGTACGACCCTAGCAGATGAACATAAATTACGTGTATTTGAAAATAAGGTTTTGAGAAAGATATATGGGCCGAAACGGGACGAGATGACTGGAGAGTGGAGGAGACTGCATAATGAAGAACTCCACGGACTGTACGATTCACCAGATGTTGTAAAAATAATGAAATCGAGACGACTAAGGTGGGCAGGGCATGTAGCTCGGATGGGGGAAAAACGAAGATTATATTCTATCCTGGTTGGAAGGCCCGATGGAAAGAGGCCATTGGGAAGACCGAGACGTCGTTGGGAGGACAATATTAGAAGAGATCTTCGAGAAGTAGGTGTTCCTGATGAAAAGTGGCTTGATACTGCCCAGGATAGAATCCAATGGCGAACGTTTGTTACTGCGGCGATGAACTTGCGAGTTCCATAAGCCATAGAGTTAGAGAGTTAATGTATTGGGGGATATTTATACTTATCCTCTGTTCAATATATATTTTTATCTTTGCCGCCTGCGTTTATCTTTAGTTAGACGTAGTGGAGGGCTCTTCTCCGGTTGCAGAAAGGAGCTGAGAAATACTGATGCGATCACGGATAAGGTTCTCTACTGTTTGTTAGAGGTTCTCCACTACACGTTATACTTGAGACAATTTTGAATACATATTTTCTCATGTTTGTTGGCTCTCAACGTCATTTTGAGTAAATTCCTTCTCACAATATGAATATGTTTCTCTCAATTTCGAATAAATATTTTCTCATTGTTTTTAGCTCTCATAACGATTTTGAGTGATTACCCTCTCAAAATTTGAGACAAATGTTCTCAATTTTGACTATTTTCTCATTTTCGTAGCTCCGGAGCTACTTTTTGAGTCATTACGTTCTCAATATTTTGAGCATATGCTTCATCACTTTTGAGTATATTTCTTCTCATTTCTGGAAAGTAGTCCCAACTTTTCTCATTTTTAAGCCGAAATTTAAACTCATTTTCCAACAGTTTTACCTCGTTTGAGACCTTTTTTTCTCATTATCAGATAAATATTTTCTCATTTTTTGAGCATCATCACGTGTTCAAAATTGAGCAAAATCTCTCACCTGCGATATCTGCATACTATTTATTTAGCACTTGGTTTGTTCTGGCTTTACAAAATTGTAATTTGAAAACAGGTCAGAACAATTCTACTAAATATTTCCACATTATTGTAGCTGAAAGCAGCATATTTTACACTCCATAAATAGTTTGTTGTCGATACTATGCGATGATATAAAACTCTCAAATTTCATGGAAAGTGGACTTAGTTCACTCTGGCTTTAAGCCATCCAAACATGGAAGGTAAAATAAAAAGTTCGGGAAATGTGCATGGAAATAATAGATAAAGACAGTAGAATTTCGCTGTGGTGATTTCGGAACAACAACAACAACAACAACAAAAAGCATTCAAGAAATTGCATTGAGTAGACAGATGGTTCTAAATATTTTGTGAAAATGTATTTTATAACTCACGATATACTGGCGAAATTGAATATTTTGCTTTCAACCACGAATTCTTATCTCTACTCAAAAAATTCTAATATTTTTATTCATTTATTCACGAAACTAATTCACAAACAATAGAATCTTCAGAATCTATCATCAGACTCGCGTAGCACGGAAAATATCCATTGTAACAGAATTTTGTTGTTGTTGTTGTCAAGTACCCTAAGAACCAGTGACTATTTGTAAAAGGCCTAGCTTCTTCTCACTGAATATAATTACAGTCACAATTTGTAATCGATGTGCGGCTGAATTAATAAAATGTTTGTTCATTGGAAGAACCTCCACATCTTAAATATCTCAGGGCGTCAGTTTGGGTCCGATGCTTGGGCTTTGCTGAAACAACGGAAACTAACTTGAAAACCAACTTTAGTGCCCCAAGTCTACGCCGTAGTGTGGACTACACCAGTTTGACGTACAGGTCCTAAGCTTCGGAGCTTTTCAGCTACCAGAAGTTCTGCCAATAATTCTCCGAGCTGAAGACGAAGAAAAAAAGCAAAGAGCTATTTATAAATGATTTATTAAAGAGAATGGTCTCAACATGAGGATCTCTGAATCAAGAAACCCAACATGGCTTCTTAAACTCCTTGGTAAACTACTCAGTTGCAACATATTTATTTATACAGGAAATAATTACTTTACATCAACACTCAATTACATAAAAATACCTCATTTAGCCATTTTATATTCCTGTGCTGTTATTATAATACAAAATTATTGTCAACCATATATATAAACAACGTTTTACCTTTAAAAACACACGTACAGTAGTAGCGACATCTGTTGAGCTACCTACGAAACTTCTAAAATATATATGTAACCCGAAACTCGATTGCTCTTTCATAAGTATTTTTTATTTGATTGTTTATAACATAAATTAACATTTTAATCTTTAAAATAATAATTAGATAAAATAATCCATGAATTTCAGATTAAATATCTGAAATTACCTTATCTAAACCAGGTTGAGTGGTTGTCCCATATCATACTGTTAGTTACCTCGGAAAAAGTGGCATGTGTTATAAGTTAAATATTTATTTGACTTTCTGATAAGGCGATGACTCACATCTGAAAAAAAATGAAGCAGGAACCCTTAAAGACGACCACTACATGTTGGCCTCGAACGCTATAGAGGTTTTCGCTTTGAAAGAAAACATAACTAAGTTGCCCGTGCCCGTTTTGAAGAGAGCACAAAATTCAATATTATTCTTGCTAGGGAAATTAAAACTATTCGATATTTAGAGGTGTCCGCATCGGAAGTCTCACTCTAGTATGCTTTACCAGTGTATGAACCGGGAGATGTTTTATCTGGGACTAGGCCTGTGTGATCGTTGTGCATGTAAATAATTCATGCATCGCATTATAAGCTACTAGGTTTGACATACATAAGATGTGATCCAGCTCAATATGTACAGTATGTTTCTTTAGTTATGAAATTTAGCTTTTAATCTAGTATTCAGTTATTACGGGAATTAAGATACCAACAGTACTGTGAATATACCGTCAGTATTCTACTTTCCTGCAGAAATTAATATCGTTTCTTAAAACAAACCATTTTCACGTAATGTACATTTTGTTCCCGTCAAAATTACTTTAATCAAAAGAGTGCATTAAATACTACAAACACTCAGTTCAACTTAAATATTTTCTGCCGCTTCGAAAAGGTAGTTTTGTGTTATTTATCAAAACTCAGTTAATTATATTTTCTTTAAAAAAAATATTACAAATTTTATTGTAAAAATTATTCCAATGCTGTTGATAACCTAATTGCTAATTGTTAACTTTTACTTTCCATCTATTGAGCAAAAGGTGATTTATTTATTTCGATGCAGAGGTTCCAAATAACTAGGCATTATGCAGAATTATTAATCAAGAGCACAGAGAAAAAACGTTTTTAGTTTCTTAATCAACATACACGGCAGTGCATGAGCCAAGATCATGTCAGAAAACGTAAGCACTGCCAGAAGCATGTTATACAGGAACAAGAGTTTATGGCAAAATAGACGATTTGGGGGCCCCGTAAGAAAAAAGATGTTAAAGATAGGAATATGAGCTTTTGCCGTTAAGGAGATATGGTAAATATGTGCAGATGTACAAAATTTCATATTCGTATCTCAAACTATGTTTTAGTTGTGGACCCCTGAAATTGCACATTTTAGGCTAACTGACTCACTCACTCACTGACTCACTCATCATATTGTTTAGGGTGTTTGGAGTAAGCTAGAAACATGAAATTTGGTATGAAGGTAGAGGATGATAAGTACATAAAGGAAAAATTCCGACATTTTGAAAAGGTCGCCATCTTGGATTCAAAATGGCCGCCAAACCTAAAATTTCAAAGAATACACAGCCTAAACGACTAAAGCTAGAACAGTGAAATTTGGTATGAAACTACATCATTAATAGCAAATTAAGAAAACTTTTTAAAATTTGAAAAAGTCGCTATCTTGGATTCAAAATGGCCGCCAACCCTAAAATTTTAAAGAAGACACAGCCTAATCGGCTGCCGCTAGAATAACGAAATTTAGTTTGACAGTACAATATTATTAGTAGATTATGAAAATGTTACAAAATATATCTAAAGACGCCATCTTGGATCCAAAATGGCGGACGACATAAATCCATTTTCCACACTACTTGAGCCAGAGATACAAAATTTGGCATAATGATGTATTATCAAAAGTAGTTTAGGAAAACATAACAACGTTTTAAAAAAGTCATCATCTTTGATTCAAAATGGCAGCTGAAATACCATTTTTCACATCGTTCGAGATAGAGAAATGAAATTTGGTATGACAGTGTATCATCACGAGTATGTCACGAAAATATAAGAAAACGTTAAAAATGTGTCGATCTTTTATTCAAAATGCCCGCCTAAGCCCCACTTTATAACGACTGAAGCTAGAGAAACGAGATTTGGTATGAAGGTGTACCATTACGAGTAGGTTAGAATAAATTCGGCTCGTCTCCCCTACTAGGGTGCAGTTCCCAGCGGGAGCCTGATTGCGATAAAGGGGTGCGCCCCAGCGAGGCCATCTTGGAATTCTGGGGCCAGTGCCCCAATGAGGAGAAGCGAGCATATAAATTACACAAGTGTAAAAAGCTGCGAAATACGAACAAAAGCACCAGGGGTGCAAAATGTCCAGTCAACTCCTTCAACCTTAAAAAGTGGTGAAATGGAATATGGATGAGCCTAGTTCCTCGCGCCAACTTCCAATACTCCTGCGTGTCCCACCAAGTTTTACTCGTCACAAACGTTAGCACTGCCAGGAGCATGTTATACAGGCAGAATGTGGAAGTTTCCCCATTCGGACGCAGCGCTCTGGAGTATGAGGGAATATCTGCATCATGTGGCGCAGTGCCCTGCAGATTCTGGTTGTGATAAAAGGACGCAGTTCCTCCAAACTCCTCAAGTTCGATGCGCGGCCTGCCGTTGTATTCTTGGCGCAGCGACGCGATCGAATAGAGGGGAGTATAAACACGCACGGCAGTGCATGCAGCCGAGTTCCGCGTCACAAAACGTCAGCATGCTATACAGGAAGAAGAGTTTATTGCGAAATCAGCGATTTTGAGGTTCTGTAAGAAAAAAGATGTTAAAAATTGGAATATG
>JAGDQP010010070.1:0-19587 GCA_022664845.1 Lepisma saccharinum
TGTGTGTTTGTGTGTGTGTTTGTATGCGCGTCAGTGTTTTTATGTACATCATACTTATCTTCTATTGTTTTCAAGGAACCTAATGTCACATTTACATTCTGTATTTTTCAGTTCCGACCGTCTATAGATGAAGACATGGATTGGAAACCTGCGTTATTTGTCAGCAAAAAAATACCGAAGGGTTGAAATGTCCCTTGAACGCAGTAGGACCTGGAGATAAATCCCAACCCTATAAGAACTTTCTAGGCACAGTTAATGAATTTCGCAAATTGGACCGAATTCCTGTGCCTCTCTACTTCGAAGAGGAAAGAGGTGTTGAAGATTTAATCAAGAATCAAGCTAGCTGGCATAAATCCTGCCATGGGAAATTCAACAAATGTAAACTTGCAAGAGCACAGAATAAAAGAGATTTGGAAGAAGCAGGGCCATCCAGCGAAGGTGCAGAAGGTAAGCGACGTAGGGATCGCCTGTCGCAGACAAAGAATATCTGGGGAAGTGGGGGTGACCTTCATGAGTTCATGACACTGGCGGCTGATAATAATATCAGGCACATGGTTCGAGACTTACAGGATACTGCTGTTTTAGCGAGAATATCTACTGGAGATGTTGTAGCAATAGATGGCATGTACCACCTTAAATGCCTTACCGAATTCCGGAATCGTCATCGAGCACTCATGAGAAAAAGAAGAAGCACTAATGACGGTAAACTGGAAGAAAAGAAGATAGAGGCGCGGGCTTTCATTGAACTTATAAACTTTATAGAAAACTCAGTAGAATAAGATGTTTTCTGCTTCAAACTGTCCGAGTTGCGTCACAAATATGCAGATCGTCTGATGGAACTTGGAGTTCAGAAGGAGGTCAACAAATGTTGGTTCAAGGAAAAAGTTCTTAGCTACTTTCCGTAGGTCCAAGTGCAGAGTGATGGAAAGCATAATGTGCTTATTTTGGACCAGGGCATGAAAAAATTGTTAAAACATGCTTTTGCAGATTACGAAGGAGATGCAGCAACATTAGCTAAAGCTGCAAATGTCATTCGAGAAGATATCTTTGGATCTGATGGATTTTATTTCGTTGGAACTTTTCCACCAAACTGTCAAAATAACTCTGTACCAACGACATTGAAAATGCTTGTTTCAATGTTATTGAATGGATGTGCCATCAACAGGCAAGACTCGCAGGAATCACAGGAAACTTACTATTTCCCAAACAATCATGTTTAATTGCAAGAAAACAACAAAATATGTTGTGGAATCTCGCCATTCTTTGTCTTCTGAACGCCACTTCCGTTATAGATAGGGCTGAATGTGCACACTCTTACACGATCAAGAACATTTATAACTCAACTACACCACCTGGGAATTTGCGTCAGTTATCGCCGTGTTCTTCAGGTGGAGAATCAGCTAGCAACTGCAGTTTGCCAGAAAGCACTGAGTGAAGGAGTAGTGTGTCCATCTACGCTTCGGAATGGGCTTTTCACAGTTGGTGCAATAGATAATCTTTATCACAACCCTACAAGCAGCACTGCCAAGGGTTCTTTGCATGGTACTGGGATCAGCATTTTTCAAGCACCATCAACTTCAAACCCAGGGCAAACCAGAGAAGCTCTCACTCTTCCTGCGGAGACGGAAAGAAAGAACCTATCTTTGCCTAACAGCTATGCCAATGTACCAGCAGTAGCTCTGAAAGAATCCACAGTTGAAGTGCCAATAATTAACATGGCAAAGGTAGTTGTGGGAGATATGTTTGAAGCAATGAAGTATGAGAATTTGTGGATTCAATCATCAATCGAACTGATTAATAAAGAGAAGCTGGGAAAGGGAGACAGTCTGTCATTGTCAGCCTACCACGCTTTCCATCAGACAGAGCCATCAAATCAAGAGCCTGCTCATTCACAGCTTCTTCCTCTCTTCTATGAGAAGGCAGCATCAGCAGCCATGATCAAGCATGGTATTAATGTTGTTCGTCAGTCAACACAGTTCCTGAATCCCATGCAGATACCAGTAGTTGCAATGGATGCTACCCTGTTTGCGTAGGCAAAGTACAGACAAATTTGTAGTGATGTTCGGTGGCCTCCACATAGAGTTAGCTGAATGGAAAACCATTGGCAAGTATCTCGAAGGCTCCGGGTGGACAAACGCTCTGACACAAGCGGGACTTGCATCATCAGGAACAGCCAAATCATTTCTCAGCTGCTCACATATCAACAGGACGAGACATGCACACCAGGTATGTGCTGTTCTGAAGAAGATCCAGAGAGATGCTTTCCTTGCATCACAGACACTGCGAGTTCAGAAGAAACATGGAGACAGGAAATGGTTAGACAGAGCCCAACATTCCAGTATTGGAATACTATCTTCAGGCTTGAACTCATTGGTCTTCTCCTGGTTAGAGCTCATAGAGAAACTAACTTTGATCTGTATGTAGAGTGACTGAAAGCCCTGGTTCCATTGTTCTTCGCTTTGGCCCATCAGAATTATGCCTGCTGGATCCCTATTCATATACGCTACATGGAAAATCTGCCATCGCCCATCTTTCAAAAATTTGTGCAACATGGCCACTCGGTTGTTCGTAAAACAACAAACAAGTTCTCAGCTATGCCTATTGATCCAGCCCATGAACAGAACAACGAGCTTGTCAAAGATTCTGGTGGGGCTATAGGACTCACTGAAAATCGATCAGCTTTCAGAAATTGGATGCTAGCAGGTCCTGAACAAGCACGGTTGCTCGAAGAGTTTGAACACAGTCGCAGTCTGGAAAATATAAAACACTGTCACCATGAAGAAGGCCTCGCAACACAGGAGAGCTTCAAGCAACAGATATTGAGCCTTGCAGGGACTATGAGGGAAATGGGCAATCCATTCCTAAATGGTACTGACGAACTGCTGACTTTATATTCTCATGATGTTCTCAACCAGTCTGTAGTGAATACAGTACGTACTATCGAAAAGGTTGGCGAAGAACAGTACAAAGCCTACTGCAAGTCAGTCCTCGTTGACTACGAAAGGTATATTCATGACCCAATTCACAAGAACTCCTTCCAACCGTTCAAACCTCCTGCTCCGAAAATCAGTGGCAATGAAGCATACAAGATTGCAAGTCTGAAGACAGATGTCAATCTGTTTTCGAGATTGTACATCGTCGCACAACACCGGAACTGTGTTATGAATACTTTCTTCAGACATGAAAATCACCCATTTCCTCCATCTTTGTCTGATAAAGGAAAACTTCGATTTGGAAATAAGTCTGACTTGATGACATGTTTGGTAAAAACAGCAGAGAAAGAAGTGCCATACGTACTACAATTCGATGATATTGATGATGATACCACATTTTCGACCAGCTTGGATGGCCCGAATGAAGAGCCATCAACAGATGTGAATGTTTTGAGTCTTGCTTTTGAGGTGGAGTCTTTGGAAGAAACAGCTGAGAGAGATGTGCCAACTTTCTTTGATGTGAAGGTGTTCGATGGTGCTGCTTTAGTGCACTTCTTCTTGCCAACTGCATGTGTCAGAACATTTGAAGACTACTATGCCATTGATGTTTTCGTACCTTACATAGTACAGCAGCTTGATAACTCAAGAAGGGTAGACATTGTCTGGGACAGGTATGTGAAAGGAAGCATAAAAAACTCGGTCAGAGAGAGAAGAGGAAAAGGAAAACGAAGAAAGTTTGCAAATCAAAATAAAATTCCAGGAGAGTGGCAAAACTACTTGTGTGATGCAGGCAACAAGCAGGAGCCGTTCACGTTCCTGGCAGAGAAGATCGAGAGCAGTGAATTTCTCCCTGGCAAGGAAGTACTGACAACATATGGAGACGGCGTTCTGGTGAGAGGTAGTCACCTATCCATGCCAGCCTTTAACCACGAAGAGGCAGATACAAGACTGGTCTTACATGTACAACATGCCCTGCAACAAGGATCTGTGTCTTGTTTGGTCCGCACTGTAGACACCGATGTCGTAGTTATTCTGATAGGAAAGTTTCACCAGCTACAAGACGTGTCCCAATGCCAATATCAGGTTAGCATTCGGTACAGGGAGGAATTTTCCCTACGTCCACGTGAATGTTATTGCTCAAACCTTGGGGAAGTAGAATTCCACAGCTTTGCCTTTGTTTCACATCTTCACTGTCTGTGACACTGTCTCGGCATTCCTTGGGAAAGGAAAGAAATCGGGATAGATGGCTTGGAAATATCCGGAAACTACTACAGCTATCACCAACATTGCCAGGAATCCCTTCATAGCAGTGGACGTTTAGAGTAGCAGTTCTCGAATTCTTAAACGCTTCACAGTAATCATGTCAATTCAGATCCAGAAAACAAGTCAATTGGAGTCAGTGAATGAAGCTCGGAGAGAAATGTTTTGTCAGCAAAACAAGACAATGGATCCCATCCCACCAACACAGTCTGCTCTTTTTGAACATACAAAGCGTGCTGTTTACCAAGCAGGGATCTGGTGGGGACTATGTCAGAACGCCTACTGGTCAGATCGCCCACTTCTGAAAGTGGTCAGAACGCCCACAAAAACGGTCAGATCGCCCACCAAAATAGGAAAACATGCAAATTCAGAAATGGTCAGAGCGCCCACTGGTCAGAACGCCCACTCGTAAAAATGGCAACTGGCAACAACGTTCACCAAAATGGTCAGAACGCCCAAATGCATAATCGGTCAGATCGCCCACTCGTAAAAATGGTCAGAACGCCCACTGGTCAAATCGCCCCCTTCTGAAAATGGTCAGAATACCCACAGAAACGGTCAGAAGGCTCACTTTAAAAAGGGTCAGAACGCCCACCAAAATGATCAGGATCCCCACAGGTTAGAAAATACAAACCCTAGAAAGGTACACGGTTAATACTTTAATTTTGTGCAGTTTAATACTTATATTAAATAGATACTGAACAAACATAATGAAAAAAAAAACTTGGGAAAACGTTCACAAAGTCTACTAGTCAGAACGCCCACTCTTAAACAAGTGAGTCGGAGTCGGGTCGGGAGCTGTGCACATAAGTTACAGCAGCGAGTATAATATTTATATGATAATGTTGCGTTTGTGTGTTTCTTTTCCTAAGTATAATTATCTGCTATGTGTTGTTATATTATTAAGTAATATATCGCCTTAGAAAAACGCATCAGAAGCGAAATCCATATCATAGTAGAAAAGGGAAATTGAAAACACGTCACATTAAAGCAATATGAACTAAATTAAATATTCGTTGAAATATAATTTAAAATTCAAGCTGTTTTCAACGTTCAAATGAAAACTTGATAAATGTAGTTAATTTCATTCGATTAGCTTTTAAGCACAATTTTTATTTAATTATCGTGGAAAGGCACATATGAAGCGTAATTTAAGGAACAATTATCATATTCAGCCGTTTTCTCTCCACTGCTGGATAAAAGCATCCCCCTTTTCTTTCCACGTATCTCGCTCAGCTGCAATCCTCATAAATGTTTCTCCTGAAAAATGTTTCATTTCATCTAACCATCTTGCATTTGGACGTCGTCTCGGTCGTTTTTTTCCTCTGGTAATCCAATGTAATACCGTAAACGGTATACTTTGGCCCAATTTTTGTTATTTTCAAAATTTCCATTCCAATATCTCCTAGCATTAGGAACGTAATTTAATGAGATTTATCCTTGTTAAAACGCAAACCTTTGGCTTTCTTTTGGAAACAGTAAATAATCAATGTGACCATAGGCGGCGCCAGGATTTTGGTAATGTGGGTGCAGGCTGGGAAGGGATAAGACATAGTAAAACATATTAACATAGTACGCAACAAAAACTTTCATGTACATATTTAAAGAAACTTCATACATGGATACACGTGTATGTGAGTTATGTATTTATCAAAGAAATATCAGAATTTTTAAGTGTACAAGGGTAATTTTTTTTTGCAATGGCATCAATTACAAGAGCTTTTATAAGGACATTCTTCTGTTGAATGGAACCATGGCTTTAAATTCCTCAATGACATCTTCAATATCTATGCTCACTGAAATCGACTTTTCAACAAAAAGCAACATTATGGAGTTGAGTCTCTGTTGAAGCATAGTCGATCTGAGTTTGGACTTGACATAATTCATCTTGCAGAAACTCCGTTCGCATGAACAATTAGTAACCGGAATCACTGAAAACTTTCTCATCAATCTGTAGAAATCCACATACATCCTTTGTCTTCCGGATTTTTACAACCACTTTAGCCAATCAAGAACTGTAGATGGAGGATTGTTCAAGCGCCTTGCTCGTAGAAGTCTGATTTCAGCTTCAATTTCTGACGCATTTAGACCAAAACGTGCTGCTACTATACTTGATAATCAGTACTATTACACTGAGCAAGACCAACAATTTTCCCAGCCCAAAATAAGGTTATCCAATAAATAATAACTTTACTGGATCACTTTATCAAGTCCAATACTTGATTGCCTCCTTTGCCGTTTCCGCAAAAACACCTGTTTCTTGTGAGTCGTCCACAAATGAAGAGATTTTTCGCTTTCTAGGCGGCGGAACACTAATGTCAATTTCCGTGCATTTTTCTTCTGCATTACTGAAGATATTATCAAACGCAGATTCAGCACTTCGAAGATCCCGTAAGGCAACCAACAAGCTATTAACCTCATCCATGGTCTCACACAAATCAATGGTTGAGGACTGTAACATCTTGCTTCTTCGCACAATAAGCTGCAAGATTGGATGCATTATTTCCATACTCACTATGAAGTTGAAAGTCTTCATTTGAAGCAAAAAAAAAAAAAATCATTTTCAATCACCTGTGCCTTACCTGTAGCTTTTGAGAAGCATCCATCGCCATCGTCAGAAATTTGTTCCTGGACTTCGCCTTTATCCTCTGCCAATTGCTTCTCCCTATTAAACGA
The DNA here is from genome assembly GCA_022664845.1 of Lepisma saccharinum. Lineage (NCBI taxonomy): Eukaryota > Metazoa > Arthropoda > Insecta > Zygentoma > Lepismatidae > Lepisma > Lepisma saccharinum. Next base: position 6,870 of record JAGDQP010010070.1, read on the forward strand.
TGATTTACCAGCAGTTTCGCTTGAAGTTGAAGATGTGGTTTTTATCCACCCAAGCAAAGTTCCCTGTTGTTTTGATTTAAACATTTTAAGGGCAAATTAACAAGCCGACATGCGTACATACTATAACAACTCAACTAGCAATTATATCGCACTGTTCGCCGAAGACGCTCTTCCAACATATCCTAAATTGTTGCCAGAACGGTCTGCACTATTGATCCTTGAGATCTCAAAAATAATCCCTAAGTTTCACTAAAAAAAAAAAAACTTGATAAACACTGTACGATAGCAAGTAACTTATGAGAGACTTAAGAAGTCGCTCAAATACATCCAAACATAGAAAACAATAAATATACAAAATAGAAAGGATTATTGTAGAAAATCTGAAAATCGAAGTTAATGTGGGTGTAGCTGCACCCACTGCACACACTGTGGCGCCGCCTATGAATGTGACCAAGAATGATGGTTATAGTTTAAATTTTTTGATGCCATGCAAGATTTTTTGTGGTTGGGGTAACTTTAGCCCATTTGTCACAATGACAAATTAATACACGAAAGTATTATTGTAACACTGTATTGAAGAAACAGAAGATAAGAACAGGGTATTATAAACACATTGGTGAAATTATCAATGTTTTTACTCAATTTCAATCAAACGATCTGCATCTTTTGCATCCTCTTTTACAAATTATACGTTTCTGTCCTGCATCGTCACTGAAATTTGTTTCATCGTAGTTCCAGATGTTTTCGGGAGGTACACGATCTACAACTACCCCCAAGTTGTCCAAATATCTTTCAATAATTTCAGCGGTTACTCCTGCTCGTGCTACTTTAATGTTTGATGCTAATCTACAGGTTAGCTCTGGACGTCGCTGAATAAAGGATTTCGCCCATTCATATCCTGGAAAATTATTCTTAAATTGTGGTACTATCCGACTTGCTTTCGATAAGTATGAGCAAATCAAATTCGTCAACTGGGAAGTTACATTGTGCGAGCGTGAAAATATGTTCAACAAAACAACGCCCTTCATCATCACTAAAAACAGACGGGCACCCAGGTTTCTTAATGTAGGATCCTTTGAATTTGTTTTTAATCGTGCTTCGTGGAATCTTGTAGTGCGAAGCAGCTTCTCTCTGTGTCATTTGTTTGTTTCTTATCTTCTGTAAGCACTTTTCTAAAAATTATGATCTGTAATTTACGTAGTTCCTACTCCTTGGCTTTCACTTGTGCACTCTCGGCATGATTGCCGTTTTGCTCTGTAAAAAGAATCGAAACATCTGAATAGTATTTGCGTGCTCCTTAACGTTTATAGCATTATAGGCGAACTTATATTTTGTTTCCTTAAATATTTAGAGTCTTCATAGGAGTAACGGTACTAGTAATGACTTAAAATCTCTGCTCTTTCTATTAAAATGTTCCCCAGACACGAAAAAAAAAAATACGAACTCTTATTAGAAATGGTATAAACTACTCTTTCCCTAAAATTGTTGCTGATAATAAAAGAACAGTGAACATATTGCTGAAGATCGTGAACATGGTATTATGTCATTAATATACGGTACCGGTGCCGGTAAATGTGATAACGAACCAAGGAAGGTTCTGATTTTATTAATGAAGAATATGGGGCAACATTGGCCCAAAGAAAATATGGGCCAATGTTGCCCCAAAAGTTGGGCCAAAGTTACCCCACGCAATTAAACGCTTAATATTTTGCGAGTAATTGCACAAAAAAATTAAAGCTTTAGCTTATCAATATTCGCTAATGAACAGGTTTTTATATTCTACTTACTTGTGCACTCAAGATATGCCACTTCAACACAATGAACAAAAGTTGTGAAACTTGAAATATAATAAATGTTTACTTGCTAACAATTGCTCGCGTCTTGCTTCCAAAGTTCCGCAAACAAATCACTAGCGCCAATATTCACGTATTCTCAATGTTGCAAAACTTCGATCCACAACCATAATAACAATGTAGCAAAAAATCAAATCTTTCTTTTCCTTTGGGCCAAAGTTGCCTTTAAAGGGCTAAAGTATACCCAGTTGACGGTACATTAGTCGTTCATAGTTGTTCCTATCATGCATCTCATCATAATTCTTTCTGCGAGTCTTTATCTTTGAGTCGTTTGCGCATTCAGTGCCCAAGTTTCACAGCCGTACATCATCACAGGTAAGAGACATTGCTTATAAACTTTACTCTTGGGACACATTGGTAGTTTTCTTTTGAAAATAAAATGTGTTCTTCCAGACGAGCTCCACGACATTTGCATTTTCTATTTATTTTATCCATCAACTTAGCATATGTTGATTTGAGCTGCTCTGAGTAAACATACTCATTAACATACGCCTATTGTCTCTCCGTGAATCAATATTTCCTTCTTTGCAGCAAGTTGATTGTACCTTACTTTTATTTTGCTTAAATTCATTTTAAGACTTATTTTCGAGTTTCGGTGGGCGTTCTGACCGGTAGGAACTCTGACCATTTCTGAATTTGCGTGTTTTGTCGTTCTGGTGAGCGATCTGACCGTTTCTGTGGGCGTTCTGGCCATTTTAAGAAGTGGGCGATCTGACCGTTTCTGTGGGCGTTCTGACCATTTTCAGAAGTGGGCGATCTGACCAGTGGGCGTCTGACGTAGACCCAACGTTGTTGCCATTTTTACGAGTGGGCGTTCTGACCGGTGGGAGCTCTGACCATTTCTGGATTTGCGTTTTGAGCCGTTTCTGTTAGCGATCTGACCATTTCTGTGGGCGTTCTGACCATTTTCAGAAGTGGGCGATCTGACCAATGGGCGTTCTGACATAGACCCATCTTGTGCACATATGATGTATCTCAGCAGAACCTACCAAATTTGGAGGAATGGGGGTGGAAAATGGACAGAGGCTGTCAGCGCTGGACTCCATTCTGCACAGCACTACCAGTGGCATCTAAGGCATATGGTGAACTTGTCAAGTGTGGTTTGCAAAGCTGCAGCTGGTTACACAGGCAAGTGTCCTTGCAAGAAGACGCTGTGGCCCTGCACAGAACTTTTGCAAGTGCAATTGCAGCAGAAACTGAGCTCGCAAATGTTTTTTTTTTCTGCAAAATTTATTAAACACAGAACATATCTACTTTTTCCTATTCATTTCTTTCTCCTTAAAGTTTGAAGTCTAATTCTTTTAATAAAAAAATTAAAAGATATATTTCTTCAGTCCACCTTGTGTTTAACATTTTCCAACACACTTTTCATTAGTTAATAACGGGAATACTTTTACAACCGGAATGTGAGCCTCCACAGCAGGGTGAAGCTCCAGGCTGCCGTGTTATCCTATAGGAAAATATGCCTTTCTGTTGCGCAGGCCCATCCATAAAAATGTCACGTGACAGGATCCATGAGCGCTAATCCCGTGGATCCTAGCAAAAATATTAGCATATGATCTAACAAAAAACCTTGTACAGTTTGGTGCTTTTGTCCAACCTGTGTCCCCTTCAACTTGCTAAGACCCCCACTATTAGGTTTCAGTTAGGTTTCGTTTCTGTCGATTCGATGCCGTACATGGAGCGACGGGATTAGAGAAAATGTTTTACTAAATAAATTATATCGCTATGGCATACGAGGAAAGTCCTTATCCTGGCTAGAATCATATTTACTAAACAGAACCCAGATAGTTGAAATTAGTCATACTGACGAAAATACGGGTTTAATAACAAAATCAATTTCTTCCCCTGTAAAATTAAAAGTTGGTGTTCCACAAGGCTCAGTACACGGACCGCTTATGTTTTTAATATATATCAACGATCTTCCTCAACATATCACACAAGGAAATACAAATCTTTATGCTGATGATACTAATGTACTAATCAAGTCCGATATGGCAACTCTTCAACAAAAATCGACATAACAGTATCTCAATTAGAAAATTGGTTTCAACATAATAAACTAGAATTGAACAGTGAAAAAACGAAATACATTTATTTCCATAAGAAGCCGCAGACGATCAATGCTACACAGAAATTAAGCATATTAAATAAGGAAATTACATGTTCTCAATTTACAAAATTCCTTGGTGTAATACTTGATGAAGAGCTGAAGTGGAAAGAGCATATTGATATATTATGTGGTAAACTCTCTTCAACCATCTTCCTAATTAGGTCATTAGTACCAACTGTTAACAGAAATACTATATTAACGGTGTACCACGCCATGTTCGAATCACAATTAAGATACGGTCTGGCTTTTTGGGGTTACTCTCCGAATAGACAGAAACCCTTTTTATTGCAAAAGCAAGCAATAAGGACGATAACTCGCATGTCTAGACGTACGTCATGCAAAAGACTATTTCGAGAATTAAATATATTAACTTTTCCGTCACTTTATATATATGAAGTACTTCTTCTGACATATAATAATACTGATCATTTGAATTGAAACTACAATAAACACGAACACTATACAAGACACAATCAAGATCTGTCCCTACCCTATCACAAAACAACAATGTTCTCCAAATCCCAACTATATATGGGCATTAAATTTTATAATGATCTACCCGTAAATATTAAGCATGCTAAAGCCAAAACACCTTTAAATCACTGTTAAGAAAACTGCTTATTGAAAAATGTTTTTATAGTGTTGAAGAATTTTCACAGTCAGGAATAAGTTGAAAACTATTGAGTTGTACCTAATAGCAAATGTTTTTTTTTCTATGTAAATATATATTGTGTATTCACTCTACCATTCTTTTTAATTGTACTCTGTATTCTTTATATTTTGTGCTAATTTACCTTGTCCATTCACTGCAACATAAATCATTTTCTGATAATATTATTTTTGTAAATATGTTTGTATTCTTGTGTGGTAGCAAGTTATTTTCTTTGTAGAATTTGCGTTTTTTTCTATTCTTTGCAATTCTATCTTGTTTATAATCCCACATAGCAGAGTACGTCCCTGGGACGTCCCATTTAGATCCCATTACCGTCAGAATGGTCCTGCTCCCATAGCGATGTCCTAAGGACGTCCGTGGGATAACTCTGTGGGCGATACAAACAGTTCATCCCATATGGAGGTCCCCTGGATGTCCCCCGGAAAACCGTGCGGGATTACATACCTAGAATTTCTATAAATTAAATCAACCTTACTATTATTATTATTTAATTAATTATAACTATACGAAGGATATGCCTTCATACAGTTATACGAAGGATTAATTATAACTATACGTCCCACGGATGTAAACGGGACTTAAACAGGACGTCCTACGGACGTCCCGATATCCTGGCAGGAGATCCGTCAGATATCCCTGGGACGTCATTTTGCTATGTGGGATATTGTATTCATTGTAACATTGTATTGTATTCATTGTAATAGTAATTCTTATATGTTATATGTATGTATTGACGTCTCTCTCTCTCTCTCTCTCTCTCTCTCTCTCTGTGTGTGTGTGTATGCGCGCGCAATCTGTATTACATGTACGTATCTGTAATGACGTATTCTATACCAGAATGCTTGTGCATGGAATCTGGTCATCAGAATGAAAATAAATCAAATCAAATAATAATAATAATAATAATAAATCCGTGGGAACTACAAAATTTCATTTGAAAAAAGTTCGAGACTGACAGAAATTTATCACATGTATAAATTAAAGCATACTAATAAAACTGAGATGATTCAAACTCGCCAATGTAGATTTTCAGGGGCTTCACAGTTCACACCCTTTAAACCCTTCTGCAACGCTATCCTTTAGGACAAGATTCTTGTATCGGAAACGTCCCATTGCCAACTTTTCATTTGCATCATCAAGAAGACTAGTTGCAGAGGGCTATCATCAAGAAGACTTTTTTTTTTTTCAAAATTGTGAATCTGAAGTGGAGATTTTATTATTGTTTTATATTTTATTTGTTATAATTTTAAGCCAAACAATAAAAGATTTATGAACATTTTAGATTAGACTAGTGTAGATTCATTTTACGCATCCGGAAAGTGGTAATTACATATGTGAAACTTAGGCTAAATTCGGAAAGTCCACATGTGCTCTTTTTATGTTTAATAACTAATCCTTATATTTCTAGGCTCAAGTTATAACGTGAAAGATACACAATATTTTGGAACAATCAAAAGCCGAAAACTTTCCTAATTGAATCATGAACCACCTAGGACCCAGGTATGTTAGCTTTGTCTGTTTGATTATATCCTGAATTTCGATTTCTAGTTTTATTGTATTAATGGTTTTAATTCACGGAATGTACTTAAAGAATGAAGAAATTCATCTTTGTTCTGTATGCAAAGGGGGTAAGCAATTTTACCTGTTTATATATATATATATATATATATATATATATATATATATATATATATTGAACCGAGAAATAAACGTCTTATACATAGTGTACAAGGGACCTCTTCTGGTGGTTGTAGTGTACATATCGTAATGAATACCCACAATTATGTTTAACATTAAGGGGTTTAGTAAATGCTAGCGGCCAAGCAACAAGTTATTCCGATCTGCTTCTATATGTTTAACGGACTTCAAGTTCTAACAGTAGGGTTACGCTACCATAATAGTTCCGGACTAAATACAGACAAATTAGCTTTAAAAAAATGAATGGAAATTCGAATAATTTCTTGCAATTCATTCTAATCATAGGTAATTGTTTACATTAGTATATTTTTTTGGTCCAAGGACAGAGGCCCTTGGCTTCGTTTACCTTTTTTAGTTTATTGGTGTTGATAGAATATTGGTAGGAGAGGTTACTTCGACGTAGTTATGTACATGCCGCGAAAAATGTGTGTTTGTTTTTTAAGTCGTAAAAATGTATTTTTCTAGGAGGCAATAAACCCTGCTTTTATTGAAGAAACCCTTTTTTTTTTCATTAAGAATGTTCACAACTTAGCACATCTAATGCATGTGTTATTTAGGCTTAGTAAAATCAAAGGTTATCGCGTTAAAAATATACAGAAACTTTATATGTACATAAGAAATGCAATATATATCATTGACGGTTTTGTACACGAGAGCGGAGTTCCATCTACTGATAGGATAATTCCCGGGAATTTATTTTTGAGGTATATGCCCAGGCAATATTCCGGAATGTTATATACAAACACAAACAAAATAGGACTGTATGACTGAATTATGATTTCAATTTAAAATAGTTATTTTATCACAGTATATTTATTATTGTGCTGTCCAGAAGATTCTTTAAAATGTATATTCTGAAAGCTATTATGAATTAATTGTACTCGGACGAATTTAACATCCTGAGAAGCAATCCTATTTTTTCTATGTAAACATTGCATTTGAAAAATATATGTATTAAAACTAGTTTTAAAAATTGAGTGCGGAAATAACCCAGGAAAAAAGTTTTTTTTTTTAAATTTTTCGTGCTACTTTGGAATATATATATATATTTTTTACTATTACGGGGTCCCTGAAAACATTTTATAATCAGTGAATTAGTTAAAATGTTAGTTGGTGTTCAAAACATATATCTAAAAAAAAATCCCCAATGGGATTGCGTCTGACAAAGTTTTGAAGCAAAATGTGTTTTCTGGGTCTGAGCCAAAGGTACCTAAGGGCCAGAAGGGAACAGAACGTTTCCCTTATGTGCAAGGGTGCTATTGAGATATATTGCATTCCTAATGTAAATTGAAAGTTTTTTGTACATTTTTTAACGTAAGATCATCCAATTGAACGAAACCTAAACAACAAATGGATTAGGTGAGTTAAGTAGTGGGTATTCGTAATGAAAAGGCAAAAAAAAAAAAAAAAAAAACGATTCGTCAAAAATAACAGTGCTTTTTTCCCTCGTGGAAAATAAACAATTTTCATGTTTTTCCCCCAAAATTTCGTTTTTTTTTTTCGACCTTTTAAACACTGATTAAAACTACATAGATAGAAAGCTGTCAGTGACTGAACCTCTGAATTAATATTTTGAGTAGTGATGTAAAATTTCCGACAATATTCAAGGCGGATCGGCAATGGGTTCAAACCGCACGGCCGACCCTCCTAACTGTGGGAATTTCCAAGCTTTACATGTTTCACGAGGCAAATGAGCCTTTAGGCCCTAGCTGCTGCTTTCCATATCTTATCCTGACCTTTGCCAAAGATGCCTAATGACAATAAGTATTTAAATTAATTTAATCGAACTCAAAACTTATTTGTCTGATATGCCACCCTGTGTTACAAACGGACTGGCGCACGAAGTGTAGTCAAACAAGTAATTATTATACAGGTGCAAATCATAACTCTATGCGTAAGATTTTCATGTAAGACCTATAAAACCAAGTGAGATGGAACACAGTCAGGGGACTGTGCATGTAAGCTGTCGCCAGGCTTCATCAGCGAACATCATATTAGGATGATCAATGTTTGGTTGAAAAAATTGCTGCGAGACTTTTCCAACGACACCTGAAGCACCTTCCTAAGTTATAAACTACCTCCACCTTCGAAATCGCCCCTGAAGTGCGTATGATCTATACGGGTTTTCCTGATCTCAACGAAACATTTCCAATTACACCTTCCTAGCCCTAGTAGTTCCTGAGCTACAAGTTGTCGACATACGGGCAGAGCGGGTATATCAGGTTTTTTTCGCTACAATATGAATAAGTTGTTTTTTTAAGAAGTAGAAAACGGTAACCAAAAACGTAAAGGACATACCAGTTTTAAAGTTGCGAGGTTATAAACGTCGTACTAATCAAGGCTGGTAATCTGAAATCGGTTTCATTTTATTTGTGTTCATTATGGTGATTGCGTCAATTTTTACTATGGAGAAAGCTAATCAAATGAAAAGAACCTATATTGTTCAAAGTCAAAGTTCTCAGACAGCGAGGAATACAATGGCGTTTACCGAGCGGGCGTGGCTCAATCGTTGATCTTTGGCTTAATATTCAGGAGTTTCTTGGATCGTTCCCAGCTACAGACCATCCTGACTAAGGAATAAGGATTTCCCTCAGTCACAATGCTGGGATGTATTTTAAAATAAGCCCTAACCGTCTAACTTCCACAATGCTCTTCCCAACAGTATTGCGGCCTGAGGCTAAAGGGCTTTAAGAAAACAAAAGTTCCAACGGTGTATGACTCTCAAACGTAATAGTAAATAAAGTTTCAATGGTTTATTTCTAGTCTAGGGGAAGGGGGATTGACGGACAGACAGGATACACTTCCCCCTATTCATACGGGTGCTCACAAGAATAAATAATTTGTTTGTAGAATGAACTTAAAGAGTGAATGCGCTATGAGACCGTATAGAATTGTGTGTACACTTAGACTAGCGTAAGTTCTTTAAATGTGGAAAGCTAAACAAATTAGAAGGAGATGTTATTTTGAGACACCATATTACAAGCGGCCACATAAATCGATGTCGCTGGACTCAATTCTTAAATAGGTTTCTTCTGCTAGCCGCGTTGCAGACAGATGAACGGATAAAGTAAAATTGAAGTGGATAAAAAACTACGTCCACTGAAATTAACCACACTTTCTCTACAGTTAAAAAAAAAAAAAAATAGAAAATGAATTTACACTAATTGTAACTTCTGAAAATTGACTAAATTTGTGGCATTTATATCAAATTATAATTCTTGAATTGTTTTAACATTAGTGATCCATCTTGACATCCATAGTATTTCTGATTTCAATTTGCGCTCCCATATTTATTAAATGTTTTCAATTACCTACAGGAAACGTCCACTTCTTTTTGAAAATTTACACGCATACTCTCATAGCGAACGTTAAGAATTGGAGGGGATGATTCATCTTCAATTCAAACCGCACACCAAGAAGCTCGGCTTGCCATAAAGTGATTCCTCTACTTGGAGAATTCGTAGCAGAGTAAGTGATTCCGTTCCACTTCTCAAAGGATCCTGAACGTGACAGTGACTGTCACCGTGACGTCACTAAATTCACCCATTCACATTGCAGATGTAGCTAATACTGTGTATTTTCGGGTGCAAAAAATATATGCTGGCCAGTCACTAGTTCCATCCATTTAAGACCCTTAGGCATCTTTGGCTCAGGCCCTGAACACATAATTAATGCTTCAATACTTTCTCAGATGCAGTGCCAATAAGCATGTTTTTTCCTAAATATATATTTTTTCACAAGAATTAACATTTTAAATACGTTATTGATCATAAAACGTCATCACACTCACCGTAAAACGAATTTCATTTATCCAAAGTACCGTGGAAAATTAAAAGAAAAAATACCGCGTTCAATTTTATCGGAAATTTTACATCACTACCTCAGGGTACATTTATGTGTTTCTTTCTTAGATTATAGGAGCAAGGCCGTACTTAGCAAGTATTGTTATAATCAGAAATCATTCCAGAAACAGCACTTTTGCGAGACATAATGAATGAATTTTTTACATGTGGAAGGACTATATTAGTGAGAAGATGACAATAAAATAACTGAGAAAATATTTTTATATTGTAAGAACAATTTCCGTTTGTGGGCAAGGCGAAAGTTGTTTATTAATGTCGAAACATATATTTGAGCAAATATGTGCCTTTAAAGTATTTAACAATCCATAACTAATTAATAGAAAGCATCTAATTATGTTTTACGAAGTACGGAACGAACAAGTCAGAGGCAGTCATTGAGGATTTTTTTTTCTAAATATATGTTTTGAACATGAACTAACATTTTAAGTAATTCACTGATCATAAAATGTTGTCATGGACCCCGTAATAGTAAAAAAAAAAACGTTCTTTTGCAAAGTAGCACGGACAATTTAAAAAAAAAGTTTTATATCTGTTTTTCTCCGGCGTTCAATTTTTCCGTTTTTTTAGAACACTAAGCTGAACAGTTTGATGGTGAAATTGGTGAGTGGCTAAAGTTTTGGCTTCAATTTTAACGAAATTCACAATGCTGAGGATGTTGATAAATAAGCCAAATTTGAATATATTTTTCAGGCTGTGCTTAAAGCTGCAAGAGCATGGGGCGTTGTTAGAAGGTACCCCCGTAGAGGTGAAAATTACGACAAAGCAATCGAAAGTTTGAATTTTTATTTTTTTGGAAGAAAAGAGCTGTTAGTAGAATTTTATGTGTTCGAGTTGTTAAATTTAGTTATTCAGAATCTTTCAGTGCAGAAGGAAAATCTACAACTTTTTCGTCTGTATGACAGATATTGTTTTACAGATTCTGTAATACTTTGTGTATGAACTAGTGTTTTTAAAAAACGGAAAATTCGATCGCCAAAAAGAAGTTTTATTTTTCGTGCTACTTTGGAAAATAACGTGTTTTTTTTTGCCATTTCGATGTATCTAACATTATTAATTCATTAATAATTAGTTAAAATGTTTGTTTTTGAATCAAATATACGTTTAGAATAATAAAATCTGTATTGGAACTCCCAGAAGCAAAACTCTGTTCCATAAATGTTTATTCAATCGATAATATTCATATAACTGTTTACCAAAGCTTTAGCTAATCCAAAATTGCCTTTAATAACATTCAACACACTCACTTTACTCTAGGCACACAAACGAAAATCACACAAAGTACTGAGTGCAGAGCGCCATTTGTGAAATTTCCAAGTATCATTTTCGGAAACTTATGAAGGGTCGCTCAAATAATGTGCAGTTTTGTTGAGGTATATAGTTTGTACTGTCCGTATGTCACATACGGGGCCCATACCGTGTCCGAAACCAAACTATTGCCCGGACCGGGATCCTATCACAATAAATATTATGATGGTGGAAAAAATTGGCAACATCCGAACACTTTAGCCATCCTAATTATTGGATATTACAGAGGGGGGTTATATAGGCAATGGGACCTACAATGGTAACATCCCTTCTATGATGAGAGGGTGATAACGTTCCAAACTATGCTTTTATCCCCTTTTACGCTTAATTTTATCGAATTTCATTAAATTATTGCTATTCCAGGAGCGTTAGTATTAAATTGTATATCATATCGGCAATTACAACCTTTGAAGTGCTATAAAATAACGCTGACGAAGGCAGTAGTATAGAATTGAGGGAAGTAGGTAATTAATTTATTTTGGAAATGTGTGCCGCATTTTCTTCTCTTTTTCTAGGCCATCTGAAAAGTCTCAAAATGCTTCGTTTAGCCATAATGAAGTAATATGTGTCCTTTGCGATGCGCACCGTCAATGGTTTTGGGCGATATGGAGTTATACTTACCTGCTGCATTATATTGCATGTATTGTTTAGCAGAACGATTGCCCACTTACAATTTCCAATTTTCGTAGGATTACCAATGTCTCTTTGTGTTGTAATTGTAATACAGAAAGCAGGGTGAAAATGAAAGGAAAAGAAAAAAAAAATGTTGTGTTTTTGGATTATAAAAATTGGGCTTGACTACGAAGAAATTTGTGATTAAATAATAGATGAAATATCAAGAGGAAAATAAGATTGAGCTTATAGTGTTCAAATGATTTTTTTTTAAATATACCTACCAATTGTACAGTAAATGAATAATATTAATAATATATTATTGATAATATGTATAAATGTTTTTTAGAATGGTTAATTTCGTCTATGACCTTGAACGACATATCTTGGACTCATTTTCAAGTCGTTTATGTACCATATATTTGCTAATTGAATGTTGGTGCGGCTGAACTGGAAACACTCTCCAGAAGGGATTTAACTAATTATAATAATCTATAGAGATTTAGTTCTACATTGGGGCATTACGGTAGATCAAAGAAGGTGATGTCATCAAATTTCATGATAGAACAATTAGATGTAAACAATGTGAATACCTCCACTT
>JAGDQP010010070.1:19987-56972 GCA_022664845.1 Lepisma saccharinum
CAAAACATAAAACTTAGTACTCTTCTATCATTAATGGCATGCGAAGCATACGAAACACTTAGGAATGCTTTTGCCACAAGATTGGTAGTAGATATGTCATTTGCAGATTCAAGAAAATTTGCTTGATATCTTTTCAAGTAAAAGAAATGAAATAGTCGAGCGTTTTCGTTTCCATTCCATCGGAGAGTCTGAATGCCAATCGGTTGGCAATGTTTTTTTATGTTAAAAAGGCAAGTAACACGATATAGTTATGCCTAATATTAGATGTCATGATGCGTGACGAGTTTATCTTGGGGTTACGGATGAAGCGATGCGAAGAAAACAACTTTCAGAATCTAAATTAACATTCTGGAAAACAGTTGAAATTGCAAAGATATCGGAGCAAGTTAATGCTTATTTAGAATCGGTCATACGTACTGGAGATTCACTTAATATCAATGGAGCAATGTTCCAGTTTAAATCAGAGTTCAAGTAAAACTAACGAGATAACAACTTCCAGGAATCATATACTGGATCATAGTTTAACATAATTCTGAATCGGCTTCGAAAATTGGATTGTGCCTAGAACATGTTTTGTATCTAGTAATCAAATCTTCGTTATCCATGATGGAATACATTGTTTCAGGTCCTTTTCGATCGTCAGATTTATACAACGACTTTTACAGTCAGTGATCGTTACGTTTAACGTATTTTAAACGGTCCTTTTTGGTCTAGATGTGCTTTTACCTGAACGAAGGAGATATTTGATAGCTGAGATTCCGATAAAAGAACGATCACAAAATAGTCATTATGTTTATTATTAGAAACACGACTGGCATCACTAAGATTAACATTTTCAGTATATATTAGTCGCAATGAGGTTCCAACTCTATTTGTAACGTCTGAAAATAGGTAATATGGAAGCACTGATCTAAAACTTCGAATGTTGAATAAAACAGGAAATTAAAGAATATATAACATAGAAGAAAGTATATTTGAGAAACTCAGATGGTGTGTCGTTAGAAACAGATATTGAATTGATTAACAAAGAACCACGTATAACAGGGAAATGAAATCCGTAGGTATTCAAGTCTGCGCACAGGAACCAAAGACAGCGGAATTTCAAACACAAACTAGGAAAGTTCAAACATAAGATTTGTTGCCAGAATTCACATTAGAAGATATGATTGAAACATCCAGATTATGTAGTGATAAAGTTCAGGTAACTTGAAATGAAGAGCTACCTGACACTAAGCAAAAGGCACAATATGAGAAGGAACTTGGTGACGAGGCATTTAAGTAACGGGACTTTGAGACAGCTTTGTTGTATTATAATAATAAGCTCTTTTTTGATAAAACTCTAATAGTCAGTATATAGCAAATAGGCAAATATAGCCAATACGTATTTTTCGAAACAAGAGTACGTTAAATGCATTAAGCAATACGAACTGGCTATTGACATTGGTCAGATTAATATTTTGAACATAATATTATTAACGTAACATTTTCACAACCGACAAAGACTGAAGTTATTCATGTACAGGAAGTCGAAATGAGTGCTGATTTTAAACTGTCTACGAAAATAGCCTCAATGGAAGATAATATGCAGACATGTAGTACAGGAAGAAAAGTTACCGAATGTAGCGACCACAGGGATTTAAACATATCGGCAGCGTTTAAGGTAACGGGGATGAAAAAGCACAAGAGAGTTGGTAATAATCAAGATAGGAAACACAAAAAAACGGAAATTTGAACACAATCTGTTTAAAGGTTTACATTTAGTAAGGATGATGACATGACATTAACCTAGCCTTACTGTTCTGGTTAACCTAGGCTTCAACAAGCCTGTTGTGATGGAGTTACGAAGCAATGACCACTAAGAGTTAGCTGCTAGGTACATGGACCGATATGAAGATTAGTCAAGTTTACCATCGGTTGTGTTCAAAACTGGAACATAATAATACAAGTGTAGAAGCAGTTAGCTAAACTTCATTTTTCATTGTTTGGTTTCAAATTAAGTGTGACTTTTAGAGACAGAATAATTACATGTAAACCATGGACATCCAACGTTAAAAAGTAATGAAGAGGGTGGTGTGATCTAGAAAATAAAGTTTGGAGATCAGGTTCAAAATTACAAGGAAAGAACAAGAAAGAAATAGTTTTATCGTTTTTGTTTTGGATTATAATAATTTGGCTTCACTATGAAGAAATTTGTGAATAAATAAATGATGAAATGTCAAGAGGAAAATCAAGTTGAGGTGGTAAAATCTGAACAAATAGTTTCGAATATCTACCAGATTTACAAAAAAGAATACTGTAATTTTAAAATAAACCTTTATTTGTTATAGTATGTTTAAGTGTTTAGTGCAACATTGGTAGAATATTTTCTTGCGCCTTCGCCTTAGAATCACGTTTCTCGATTTCTCTCTCAACTCGTTAAGATAAGATATCCGTATATACGCTAATTGAATGTGGTTCGGCTGCTCTTGAAATGCTTCCCGAAATTGGCTGTTGGTGGTGTAGATACAATAGTCCTCATCCGTATATTTCTACATTTTGGAGCTCAATTTGATTTTAATCGGAGTGTATAGCACAACAACGCAGATAACAGCACTGATGTAAAGTCTCTAACGTCCTAAAACGGATCTAAACCCAGACTGTCCGATTCCTAATCATATATGATGTTGCCTGAACCATGGGAAATACTAAAATGCGTGCAACATATCGAAATAGGATCTATTATGTATGTGCTGATGCGAAAAAGAGATGTATTTTGGAGCATTCAACCGTCGAGCCAAACTGAAATGATCTGCTAAATGTCACCCAAGTAGGTCTTCTATATTGACATGAAAGTTATATATATTTTCATAACGGCATTTTGGATGGGGTCGACATAGGCACTTGAAACTTTCGGCAAAATATTTATTTTATCGAGACCTTTCAAACAATATATTACTCGACCCCCTTTGCTATTAGAAATTTTCAACTTATCCCCGTACCCCAATTTGGGGGGTATGTAGTGGAACTTATATAGCTCAAATGTCAAGCCCCTCAAAATAATGATGGACGTGTTTTTGCGTTTGTTCAAATTCGCAATCGTTTCGAAGATACACGGGATTGCAACGGACTTTATGAACCCCCTGTATATATATATATATATATATATATATATATCCTGAACTATTTCAGAACGTTATGCTGAGACTTGGAGGCATGCACCTTCTGCTGAGTTTTGTTGGTTGCATTTTACTCTCATAATGGACAGTTGATTAACTGAAGTAATGCAGAATGTATTTGCGGGTATTAGTAAACTTCTACTTGGAAAAAAATCCTCAGTGTGTACGCGCTCTGACGATAATTGGTGAAGAAATTTTGAGATTAACATTTGAGTCGGAATGCTTACAAAGTGTTGTAAAGAATTGCTGGATGTTCTGGAGGACTTATCCAAAAGATGTAAAACAACAAAGCTGTGGGTTGATGTTCTCTAAAGTCAGTATTCATTATGATGCTATACATAAGAGCAGAGAGTGAAGGTGACTGACCTCTGCAGATAGAAGCTGTAAATAGCATGATGCCATATTTTTTCTACATCTCATACTAACTACGCCAGGTATGTTTTGTTTTATTTACATGGACAAAATGCCAATATCTGTCCAACAACATTTCTTTCGTGGTAACCATGTTATGCGTCATATACCTGGTATTTGGAATGGTATATGGAGTGATATGTGGATAGAAAGACTTTCATGAGATTTGGACGCTACGTCCAGAGACTTTGAAAACATGGGCATTGATCATGCAATCTTGTAAGACACTTAAGAAATATCTCACGAATGTAAGGGAAAATAGTGACTTAAAAACGCAAGCGACCTACAGAGAGAAAGCAAAATCAAGAATGTCAGCTGGTGCAGCTGATAGGCATGGAATTCGTGAAAGGCAATGAATCCTGAAACACATCCTGAAAATCTCGTAAACATAGTCCAGGCATAGTAGCTGCTTCGACACCCTCAGTGTTGGCAGCTCACCCTCTCAGTGGTTGTGACACTACAGCTTCATACTTTAGTATCGGAAAAGTTGTGAAAACCATTAAGGATGGATATTCCCTGTCATTACTGGGCGACCATACAGCACTAATTTCTAGTGTTCTAGAGCAAGCTTCACTATTTGTCACAAAATGCTATGGTAAAGGAAGCTGTACAACTACTACAGAGGCTCGAATAAAACTGTGGCATGAAAAAATGAAGAGAAACTGTTCTCGAGCACCACAGCTTTCCTCGCTTCCTCCGACGAACGAGGCTTTTGCAGAAAACGTCAAACGTGCAAACATGTGTGTGGAAAAGTGCACTGTTGCCACATCCACGTAAACTAGACCCAACTATGTATGGGTACTATAAAGACACTGCTCAGAAGACTTTAGTGCCATTAACTTTGCCAGAAGATGTACCCTTAGCACCGTCTGAGATACTTAAACTGATTAAATGCTCGTGTGAAAGCGATGAACCATGCAAGATGTATCGTTGTAATTGTAGAGAGAGATTCTTCTTTACCATGTACCTTGTTCTGAGCCTGTAACAATATTGGATATTACAGCCCTATAACACCTCGTGCAGTTTCAGATGAGGATGCAAATAGTACGGATGATGAATGTACAGTGCAATGTTAGATTTTTTAAATAAAATTTGGTCTCATTCTTTGTGAAATATTTTAAAAGTTCGTCAGGAAGTTTACATTGGTGAATAGGAATTAAAGATTTAAAAAAATATTAATATGATTTTTCAGTTTTCTGAAGAAAACACTTCCTTTAAATAATCGAAAGGAAATATTGAGGTTTGTTTTCCTTAGATTGTACTATTTGTATCATGTTTTGTAATTTAAGGTGCATGTATACATACTATGGTAACCTACATTTTTCACGCAATGAAAGTGAACGTTTCTTATGTATATGTAAATAAACATGTATGAGATATATTTATAACAGTTAATGATATAAATAAGCATCATTTATAATTATATACCGATATGGAAGTACAGTATGACCATAATCCTACAGTATGCGATACATTCATTAGTCCCTATTCAACCGATTTGTACACAATTTTGTGGGTAGACCTCTATCACTATCAAGTCCTGCCCCTAAAATTTGAATCAGGTCGGATAAATAGGAGCCGAAAAAGAGCCCGGAAACTGTTACATTATCGAGATCATACTGTATATTAAAGGTAAAGTTCGTTAATTTTTAACTTTGTAAAACATTTTTTTTACAATAGAAGTAAATAGGCAAATAAAGAATACTTTGTAGGAAAGATGAATTCACTATTAATCGGAAGGAAGTTACAAAATGCAAATCAGATAACAATTACAGGAAGTATCATCGATTGTTTGGAGCTTGTCGTTTTTAACTTGACGACTATTATGATGACGCAAAAATGACATCAACGCTCGAATTACCCAATGGTGCCGTGATAAAATTTTACTTCGTGTGCCATAATCTTTACGTAGACATGGAATTGCCCTGAGAACTTCTGTATTTGCACATTTTTGTTTGAATACCGTTATAAATTATGCATACTGCTGATATTCTTATATTTGCCTGGTTTTCGTGTATCGTTCCAATTAATTACAATTAATGAGTTGAGATTGTTCCCAGCTTACTTATTTCCATGTATCTCTATCAATCTCATCATATATTTTTTTAGTAAACATGTGGTCTTAGGGTTTGCAGTTCTTAAAGAAGAACATGCGAGCCATTGCCTCATGTAAAGATTCGAATACATTCAGTTGAATTTTAACGAGTTGAACTACCATACAGAGAAATGATCTGTATTCATAAATAAACATGGAAACCTTTCTCCTTTGAGGTAGTTTCTTGCTTTGGCGGTAGATGTTTGTGAACTTAATAGTTTATTTCCTTAAATATCATGGTAAACTGATGCTCTCTAACTGGTTCAGCATTACATCTTTTCCTAAATATGGCAGAACGAACCAGTCTTAAGGATGAATTTATCCTGATGTTCAAGAAAGTGAGCTATTGAGTTCAGAGGCATCTAGCAGAAAGGTAAGGAATTTCTACAAAGCCAGAAATAAATTGCGTAGCTCTTATGGGCATAGAGTACTTCTGTGTGGTATTACTTATATTGTTATTCCAGTCTTTTTATATCAAAATAAAATATAGTTAATAGTTCGTTTCGAAATTTTTAATCCTACAAATTTAGTGTTTCTGTCTGTGATTCTTAGAGGTACGTAAATAGCCAAATTAAATTAGTTAAAATTAACAATTTAAATTGGAATGATTATTGGTGGGACCCAATGAGTTATAGTTTTGTCTAAGATATAATTATTTTATGCAACTACCTGAAGAAGAATTGAGGTAACCACATAAATAGAATTCAACACAATATAATTCACCTTTACTTTGAAGTATAGTGAAATCTGAATCTCAAAAATCGGGAAGCCATATAGCTCGTATGGATGAAAATCAATATAATATTACATCGTTCTGGGAGGCCGCAGAAGAAATTTAGTTGGGAGCACCAAGCCATCGTTGAGAGGACAATATTAGAGAAAATTTCGAGAAGTTGGTGTTCGCGCTACTAAAAGCTAGTTTCATTTCCCCCAGGATAGAATCTAATAGGGAAAACAATGGCTTAACGAATTCCATAACCCGTTCTGAAATATAGTCATTTATATGAATTAATGATCAACTTAGTGAAAGAAAGAAAACACAGTGACTTTCGTGTGCAAATAGCGCACTAGTGATCAACCTAGGGCCATGTTTATCCATTTGAATACAGCATGCATTATGGTGTTGGCTGCCATATACGTCATATGCTGTCAGCCCAGGACGTCACTTTACTTTCCTTACATTGACACACCAATAATACGTGAATATCATTTGTTTTCTGCAATATTATCTTCATTTAATGCAATCTTATTTTCTCCATTCATTTGAAAAATCGTTGTCCCAGCAAGACAATAAATTTCCTTTGTTGCAATTGTTTGCAAAATTATGTCAATTATAAAAGCGTACTTGCTTTGATATATTCTTGGTAGTTCTGTGGTTTTCATTTGTTGCAGGTACTATTTCAAATTTTAAGGCATTAATTTTGTACCTTTCTTATTTGGTCTTATTTATTTTGAATGTGTTACTTTTTGATGTCTCTTTTATCTAAAATATTATACAAAACTTATACTATTCGTTGACTTGTTTCTGTTTTTGTATCTAATTTTCTACTTCTACACTGTTTATACTGTTTTTATTTCAATAAATATTTAAGATATAAAGGCATTATTGTTCAGGCTGAATGTGGTATGAGAAAAGATGTGGGATAAAACGTTAAAGGTTAAAGAAACATCGTGGATAAACCTGAGTTAGAATAGCCTTCAAGTGGTATCTTCTGTAGTAGGCCCACGAGGATCAACGGTTAGAGCGCTCACCCCTGGGGCTTCTGGTCGTCAGGTCAAACCTTGCTCATACTGTGTGGGTCTTTTGGTGGACAATCACCGTGTGCATGTGTTTTCTTGCAGTGCTCCAGTTTATTCTCTATTTCTCCATTCTACCAATCACTATATCATCATTAATCCTATCTGGTCGAAAGTTTCCTAGATCCCTTAAAATTACTTTCAAATACCAAGACTGTAAATTATTTTTCGGTTGATTTGAAGGGCAGGAGAGTTACCTTCAACTTAATACATAGAGATCTTCTTTACGCATTTCCCATACCCTATTCCATACTAAGTTATAGATGTCTAAATTGAATATGCTATTCACTTAACTCGAGTTTTTAATATTTTGCAAATGATCACAAGTAATATAACACCGATGAAAAGCAGAGGAAAGCAAATAAAACGTACAAATATAAAACTCTACAATATATCTTAAAGTGTTGGCCAAATACAAAACCGATATTGCACCGTTGAAATTCAGCACCAAGACTAATGTGTGGCCATTTAAATTCAAAGCAGTTGTGCATACACCACAATGAAAACGAGCTACAAAAATTGCTTAGATATTTTTTTTAAATGGTCGTACGTGGCGTTACGGGAAACGGACGTGTGTGCACAATTGGATACATACGGCGCCGAGGTTCGTTCTGTTTGGCCCGTAGGTTGTCAGGAGGCATTAACTCTGTTTTATACAGTGAATAAACACATTGTTGATTCAGCGTTGTTGTTTATGTTATTAATTTCGTAAATTATCTTTATATTATTCCTTGATATATGAAACACGCAAATTAATCTAATATATGTGAATGAAGTAATGGTTGCAAAGCTTCGTACAAGAGAAAATTCATTTATTTTTACCTCTAACAAAAGGCTGTCAAATAAATGCTCTCAAAATGTATTTTTTTACAGTTTATTCGTTACAGTTGTTTGGGTACGTAGCCATTCCATTCCTGTGGACAGTTGTACCAAAAGGAGGGTTGGGCTATGAGTACACAAACTTCAATGCAGTTATTTTATACTGCGGAATCTCATTATTTTAAAGTTTGGTATCATAAAATAAGTATTACAAAATACTTGAGTTTCATTGTGTGGCAAAATTGGTAATAGTTTTAAATATTTACTCAATCATGGCATCTCTGTCAAATGAAAAGAAAAGTATTCGCATATTGGTTTCAATACGTTTTAATGAATTCCATATGTATCATTAACAAGATCCGTAATTTGTGATAAATATCTTGCAGGCTGAAACAATTTCGTAAACTTCAATTTAGAAAAGCCTTTCTATTACCTGGATTTGTATGGCTGTATGTATACTTTATGTTTCTCATTGTAGTTTGAATTTCCAGTAATGCTTTAATTAGGAATAAGAAATTATAGTGGCTACGTGAATAGTGTAGTCCGTATACTAATTTTCCATATACGTATAAAATTACCTCGTTAGCAAATTTAAATTTAAGCAAAAATACTTTTGAATTAATTGTTGCCGAGTTGGATATTTATTTGTTTATTTCTCTCCAGGAGAACTATTTATATGACAGAAGAATAGTAACGAAGTTGCGTCACACGAGCTTCAAGATAATATAGATTTTGTATTGGCAACTCTCAAGCATTTCATATTAGTTTGATGATTTAGGGCGACTTTATCCTTTGCTATTATTTTGGAACACACCAGTATATAATAATTGTAGAATTATGTCTCAGAAGAGAGAATCGAATCCAAAGATTAGGGGAACTGGAGATGCTTATTCAACAGCTTCTGCCGCAAGTTCAACTAATTCAAGAGCTCCTCTTTTGAATCCAGATGCTAAGCTCGAATACAATCCTTTAAGTGATTTTAAAGCACAAGGAGCATATACGAGAACACAATTGAAAATATTGCCGAAGCTAGAGGCAGATTCTCTACGTTACAATGCATTAGATAGATCAGAAACGTTCTTAACTTCTGATACAGTGACACTTACGGATTCAAAGGATCCTTTGGCGATGGTAAAAGAAGAAATTTCCACTAATTTTGCTCTTAGTTCCGTATGTTCAGAAGTCATTTGTCCAACTATTCCAACGTCTACTTCAGTTAGAATAGAAATGGATCATATGAATCCAGCTGTTGTCTTGGAGCGCCTGTCTTTCCCTACTACTTGTTTCGAAGTGGTCAACACCGATATAACATCGACTCAATTAGTAGATAATGTCAAGAATCGAAGGAGGAGTCAGATAAGGTATGGCAATTAATTGTTCCAAGTTATATTTTAATATGTTTTATAAAATATAAAAATTCTAAATCACACTTAAGAGGGTTCCTCGCTCCAGTCCCCCATTTTTATCAATTTTCAAAATATTTGAAAAACTAAGATTACTATGAAAAATATAAGTTCATAGCGCACTCGAACTAATGAATTACTATGAAATGCGATGGACAGTGATCTCGAAATCTTGTCGATTGATGAGTGCTCAGACCTCAGTTAGATAATGACGTCATAATTTTTGAAAACATCTCTCATCAATGGACAAGATCTCGAGATTGCTGTCCATTGCATTTCATAACAATTTGTTAGTTCTACTGCGCTCTGTTTAAAATGGGGTCGGGTTCGAAGCGAGGAGCCCTCTTAATTATTATATGTTTCATTCATTGCCTTATTATCCGTTAGCATCTTCATAGTTTCGATTCAAGTGTTACGTATAGTGCGTCGCATGTTGAAGGACTTTGGATTTACCACGTTCATGATGTAAATTTGAGCTTGAGCTTGGTAAAAATGTAAAGTAGATTTGAGAGTAAAATTAACGCTTGTAATTACGCTTACATGTGACGAAAATTATCTTCTCAACCTTTATTTTGTTTTGTGAATCTACTCGTTTGAATGTGTATAGACAAGCAGAGAAGATAAGCTCAAGTAGAAAGCAAAAACAAAATTGTGAGTTTGATCAGTATTAGAGCGCTTATCTTGGTGTTTGGGATATTCAGTTCAATCCCGTTTTAGCAATACTTGCATCTGTTGGGCAAACACCGTGTTTGTGATTTTTCTTGGGATTCTCTAGTTTCCTCTCAATTTATGTATTCCAACAATTTTCCATAATTATGAATTCGACCTAAGCCTATAGTGTATAATATTTCTTAAACAAATTCAATTTAAATGAAGGGTATCTCTTACTACATCTTTTTTTAAACAAAATTGTGATTGTTTATATTACCACCGATTCAAAATGTGGAAAATTTTATTTAAAGCAACAGAGAATATGTGCATAAGATTCTTTATGCAATGTTAAACATCGGCAGTTTTATTGTCTCGATGCAAACTGTAAGGTTCTTGGGTTTCCTGGTTACGAGATTGTCGGCGGAATTACTTTCCTTCTGGTCATTTATCTTGAACAAGAGATGTTGATTTTGGGTATATTTGAAAACTGATTTTTTCATAAAGATATAACAGTTATAAAAACTGGTATTGACTTGGAAATTGCAATATTTTAATCTTGTTATCGGGTTTTTAAAAGATGTAAATATGTAAAATACAACCGTTTTTTGTACACTAGTACATTATAAATTTAGCTTGATTTAATTAGAAAACACCGTGTTAATGACAAGTTTAATTTTATGCCTTCTACAGGAGTAGATTGAAGAAACTATAAAAAATATTTCCCTGAAGACTACAGAATTGTATCCATTTCTATATATTTTTAAATAGGAACTTAATCAAATTTAATATTTGTAGTTGTAGGATTTTTCTCATGTTTTTCCGGGAAAACTTTAAAGTGATGTATTACGATATGAAGTAAATTTCGAATTATTACGTTTTTGTTTCTTACTGCTTTTTTATTTAAAATGTAGGAATTTTTCAGGTTTCTCGTTTTGCACATAATTTTAAAGAGCCCGACAATTAAAATAAGGCCCAGATTAGTTTCTACTATTCCAAAACAAGTGATGCAATGTATTTATTATCCTCATACTAACTAATGAAGGGACTATAGATTGAATATAAACAAAACGTAAATATGAAATAGCCGACTTACGTACCATTGACATTTTTTCTCTTAGCTACATTTTTATGTGCATAAATTAAAATAATTCCGTTAAGATGCATTTTTATTTTAGTGCCGAAATGTTATTGAAATTGCTAACCTTTAAACTGATCTCTTTGATTTAGGAAGTCTGGGAATCCAATTGTAGTAACAAAGATTAGAGAATCAAAATTATCAATTCGCGACGAGATTAAAAAATCTAGGGCTAAATATTCTGTAAAACATGTTCGATCAGACCGAAACCAAATATATGTATGTGAACAGTGTGGCAAGTCATTCAGTGAGAAAGGTAATTTGAAAAAGCATATGGTAACTCACACAGGGGAGAGGCCGTTTAGATGTGGACAGTGTGAGAGGTCGTTCCGTCGGAAGTGTAATTTACTAAGTCATAAGATAATTCACACAGGAGAAAAAAGGTACACATGTTGCCAGTGTGGCAAGTCATTCAATGCAAATTGTAGTTTAAGAAAACATATGATAACTCACACAGGAGAGAAGAGGTATAAATGTGGGCAGTGTGACAAGTCATTTAATCAGAAAAGTTATTTGAAAGCGCATATCATTATACACACAGGAGAGAAGCCGTATAAATATTGGGAGTGTGACAAGTCATTCAATCACAGCAGCCATTTGAAAACTCATCTGATAACTCACACAGGGGAGAAGCTGTATAAATGTGGGCAGTGTGACAAGTCATTCAATGTAAAATGTAGTTTACGAAAGCATATGGCAATTCACACAGGAGAGAAGCGGTATATATGTTCGCAGTGTTGTAAGTCGTTTAATTTTAATGTTAATTTAAAAACTCATATGGTAACTCACACTGGAGAGAAGCGGTACACATGCTGGCAATGTGGTATGTCATTCGGTACAAATAGTTATTTAAAAATTCATATGACAACTCACACTGGAGAAAAGCGGTATAGATGTGGGCAGTGTGATAAGTCTTTCAATCAGAGAAGTCATTTGAAAATTCACATGGTAACTCACACAGGGGAGAGGCCGTATAGATGTGGGCAGTGTGACAAGTCGTTCCGTCGGAAAGGTAATTTAATAAGTCATGATAATTCATACAGAAGAGAGGCGGTACACATGTTGCCAGTGTGGCAAGTCATTCAAGAGGAGTATTAATTTAAAACACCATATGATAACGCATACAGTAGAGAAGCGTTTTAAGTGTGGGCAGTGTGACAAATCATTCAGTATGAAAAGTTACTTAACAACGCATATCATGATACACACAGGAGAGAAGCCGTATAAATGTAGGCAATGTGACAAGTCATTCAATCATAGCAGTCATTTGAAAACTCATCTGATAACTCACACAGGTGAGAAGCTATTCACATGTGGGCAGTGTGACAAGTCATTCAAACTAAAATGTCATTTACGAGCGCATATGTTAATTCATACTGGGGAGAAGCGGTACAAATGTGCGCAGTGTTGCAAGTCGTTCAGTTTTAATTGTAATTTAAAATCGCATATGGTAACTCACACAGGAGAGAGGCGGTTCAGATGTGGGCAGTGTGACAAGTCTTTCACTCAGGGCAGTTCTTTGAAGACTCACATGATAACTCACACAGGGGAGAAGCTCTATAAATGTGCGCAGTGTGACAAGGCATTTAATCGGAAAGATAGTTTGAAAACTCATATGATAACTCACACAAGGGAGAAGCGGTAGAGACGTGGACAGTATAACAAATTAATCATAGAAGGTCTTTAAAAAGACATGATAACACACATCAATGTCAGGATGAGAGAGAAGGTATAAATGTCAGGACTGACTTAGACATTCAGTCGGAAAGATCATTTAAAAAAACATGGAAATGCAAAAGGATAAATAAGTATATATATATATAGAAAATAGGCTATTTAGTGAAAACCCAACATAAAGCGACATATAATAACACAAGGGAGATTCGTTATACACGTGGGCGGTGTAACAAGTCATTGAATCAGAAAGTCATATTTAAATACATTTCGTACTCAAGAGAAAAGCGATATCCATTTGTCCATGTGATAATTCATTCAATTGGAAAGGCAATTTAAAAGAACATGATAAATCACACATGAAAGAAGCTGTACATATTTTGGCAGTGCGGCAAGTCAGTATATCAGAAAGGCAATTTAAAGCACATCTCAATAAGGAGAAGCGGTATACATCTGGATAGAGTAGCAAATCGGTGAACGACAAATAACTAAATATTTATGTACTGTTTCACACAAGACAGAAGGCGCAAACATTCGCAGTGCGGCAACTCTTTTCGTCGGAAAGTAATTCTAAAATGCTGCTAGGAATTCATTCAGGATAGGAGACACACCCATGTAAGGAGTGTTGCAAACCAGTTTACAAAAAAAAACACATTTGGTATCTCTCAACCGGAGCATTATTCATGTGAGCAGTTCGGCATGTCTTTACATTTGGATCGTCAATTCAAGAAGCATTTGATAGTACATAGAAGAAACGGTCTATATGTATGTGAGCAATTGCCCATTATATCGGAAAAGCATTTCAAACCCGCGCATGGTACTCTGCAGGATAAACATTAAGCATGTGAGCCGTGTAGTAAGTAATTCTATAGAAAAGACCATTTTATGAATCACATGATAGTTCACAAAGACAAATGTAATTCGTATGAACAATGTAGTAAATCAGTTAACAAAAGGACATTCAAGTGCATGCACTTGATAGTTGACAGAGACAAAAAATCAGGAATAAAGAAAGTGAGTGTGAATAACATGTCACATAAGCAGTGAAGTAAATGTGGTTTTCACAAGACGACTCAGTAGAAAAATCTAGAATCAAACGATTGTGAAAATGTTAGTGTGAAAAAGCAGTTTTTCCCTAAAGATACTGTATTAAGGCATTTGGTAAGATATAGGGAATGCAATATGGAAATATCTAATTAAATAATAAACCGTGCCGCCCTACAAAAATAGGTCTAGTGTAATGTTAAACATTTTCGTCTGCCTTTTGGCTTCACGGACATTTAATAATAAATTTTGCTAAATATACAAGTTTAACAGCATATTGGATTAAATAGCATTCTAGATTACATTGTCTGAAATATTTAATTTGTGCTGCAGATCAGAGCCTTAAATATTATTCAGAACCCCTAATAAGTCGATATTACGATATACCTTTAAGCTTTGCTCAAAATTATTTTCCAGGATTTTGACATTTGATAAAAGATGGATGTCTTTTGTGTTCAGATGTAAAGTCGCATAGCTTGTTTGGATCCCTCGACACTATCAGCATAGTAAACAAAATCATGTATTTGAAATTTTATTATTTTTCCGTATAGCAAATTATATTTTACTGCTATTAATAGGAACACATTTTACCAATTTCACACATTTTCCAATAGACGTTGAGCAATATATTTCTCTAGTGTGATTTAAGGACAATTCTAAGAATATAATATTTTTTGTGTTAGTATGTATGAGGTATACAGGGTTAAATATGTAAATCGTAGTTGTGTAATTTTGATTATGTACAAGCGGTAGGTTTTGAGCAATTTAGAATATTTGGGAATTTGTAACCATTGCACTAAATCCAATTATAGGATATTAACTATTGGATCAGAGGAACGTTCTGGTATTAATTTCATATTTACTAACCGTTGGAGAATCTCTGCATTCTGATTTTCTAACTGCATTCTATTTGGCAAGTTTAGTAAAGGAGTCGATTTTATCACTAATTTAGGGAGGAATTTATTTTAAATTGATAACGAAATCATTTTGCTTTTTGACATGTTTATAATGTTTATATGACATGCTCGTAATTCTTGGAGTTTTGTAAGTTGCCATTTATGTTTATTTGTAGTAAGCGTTTGGGTTAATGAAAAGAGTTAGTTCGTACTACCGTCCATTTGATGAAGGCCGCGGTTCATATATCGCCATCAGCATGAAGACCAGCATACTTGAAAGTACCTCTTAAAATGAGAAGTGAAATATATGCAGGAGCCTATTTTCGCATATTTTGAAAATTCTTGCACAGTATCAATTTTTGTTTCTGTGAATGTCTAATTCTTGCTAATGTGAAAGGGAGAACAAAAATAGTTCTTTCTCGTTCATTTTTCCTTGATGTAGCGATTTCTTCGAAGATATTATACCAAATCTGACTAGTAATAGCTATATCTTCTTAAGATTAACCATGGTAGGGGTAACAAAGCTGTGCCTTGTAGTTAGATACGAAATAGTTAAGAAGCGCACTAAGGAACAGCATCACTTGGAATGTTTCTTAATCTTTGTATTCAACGCAAAGAGTTTATAATTTAATTGATCCTCCGCTCATACCTGAGTAATAGTAATAGAAACATCAACAATATTTCATGTAGAAAAGTGCAGGTCTGTTGTATACCCCGTAAATGAGGATTTAATTCATCTGCTCATTCTCAGCTTATTTTCAAGCGTAAAGGATTGTCTATGCCACATATGCGGGCCATAGTACTTGAAACGTAAATTACTTGCGCATTTTAGTTTGTATTAATGACTAACGGTGTATACTAGTGCTCTATTCTGGTTTAATATTCCTAGTTTGATACTGCCAAGCTAATTTGATACAGACACAAAAACTTTTCCTCTGGCATTTTTAAAAATAAATCAACGAATTGGAAAGTAAGTGGCAATATATTTCAAATGTCTCCGTTTCGACATTCTTCCCTGAAAACACTGATATTATACTCGGGGCATCTTTTCAACCAATACCGCAAGAATTTATCTCTCTCTCTCCGTGATAAGAGGGTTAATTTTTAAAAACAATAAACAGCTGATACTTTTGTTTTTTTTAACAAATTTGGCGAAATTTGGAAAAATTATAACTAATACACTACTGTGGCATTAGCAAAATGATTTTATATGTGTAGGTGATAAATACGTGTACATTTGATACCAAAAGTTGCAACTTGCCACAATCATTGAAATTCACTTGAGTGAATGTATAATCTAGATTCAAGTCTATTGAATATTCATTCGTAAATAACGCAATGATGAGTAAAACAGTAATCAAATATTTACAGTAATGACAATATAACTACTTAGGACATTGTATAGAACACTCTGCACCCACCTATTATATGAATACCAGTTGGAAATTTAATTTTAAAATATATAGTTGGAATTTGTTGTTTCGGATTGAATAGGGAGATGCGTTTTTAGTTCTGCCACTTTCTTCGGGGCTTTTTGAAGCAGTTTCTACATCTTAAATAATTATCGCTTTCGTAGTTGACTGATGTAATCAATATTTTTAGATGTTCTTGAAAAATATCGGCTTCTAAACAGGTTCGCCGTGCATTATTAACAAAAAATATTTTTTTTATGTTGATACATAAAATCTAATTTAAGTCCTTCATATTATGGAGCCAGTCTATGTCAATTCAAACTTATATTTCCAACTGATCAAATGACGGAGTCACCAAAAGGCAGCCGTATGTAATTCTATCCTTACAATCTAAAGAATGCATGCTGAAAAAATAAGAAAATGTTAGCTGTAATATCCATTCGAGACCAAAGATGGAATTTGATAGCACATATATTGAACGGAAAATAAGTAAGAGGTGTAGAGTTAAGGAAAATTACTCCCAAAAGGGTAAAACAATTATTATATACGTTGCTAACTATAGTTTATATATTGCTTTCGTACATAACTTACTATGAAAGACATAAATTATAAATATTACTCTACAGCTAATTAATAAACTTTCACTATAATACAGTACCACAAAGAATAACTTAAATAATAGCTTCACAACAAATGTGTTTACTTCATTTTCTCACAACATTTACGTTCACGTTGAGATTGGTAAAAATAGTACGAATTATAGTAAGGAGTAATGTTATAACTGTGACAATTGGTAAAACTTAACGTATGCTGTTTTTCTCCATCGTGTTAGTAGAGAGTGTCTGATAGATTTATGTGTCTTTCCCATCCGTAATTACGAATTCCATAATTAAATAATATACTTTTCCCAAAGAGAAAGCGCGACAGTGACACTTATATCCGTATACCATTTCGCAATTGCATACTTTCCTAACGTTCTACATATGATCGACTATGGGAATTGTAGTGTATTGAAAATCGCGTTTATATCCGACATGATTGGGAGTAATTAACAGACCGTTATAATATGTTAAATAATTGTTATTATAAGCAGTTATTTGTGTATAAACTAACTTATAATTTTTAAAATAATTTAAGTGCTTAGTATTAGAAAAGTTCACTTGTGCGAATAAAATTAATTTTAAACCGAGGACAGGTGTGGATGTTAATTTTGCAAAACAGATATTACGTAATGTTGAAGCTCTTCCATTCATATTTTAAGGAAATTGTTATTTCTATTTTTATTGATGTCCTCCAGGCATCTTTGACTCAGAACTATCATGATATGAGAAGGAATAAGGGAAGGAGTCGACCAGCGCTGATAAATATTATGCCCGAATGCACGTTCTGACCCGAATGTCTCTGAGTAAGGTTTCTCATTGCCTTCCATCGCATGGAGATAACGTCCTAAGGACAGTACAGCACGTGTATACAGCGGATAGTATTTTTTTTTCGGAAAGCATTATACCTATTAATGCTGATTTCCAGTACTAGCAAATCCCCCACGATTCCATGCCCTTCTCATTTGGTATTTTACAGTTTACGAAAAAGTAGAAATATGGTAATATATCCTTAATTACTGGTAAAGGGTATTTTCACCGGAAGTGTCAAACGCCCTTTATAATTTTTATTTTTTTTTCAAATAGAAGAGATTTTATATTTTTTATACGCATAAGCACCTACCTACAGATCATTACTATTGAACTGCGCTGCACTGGGAATCCCTGAGGAAAGTTTAGGCTTTAAATCTTGAAGTAACATCCCGATCATAAATCTTGCACCAGGGGAATACCGGAAATGTATCTCACATTATAGGTTAAAGCCGTTTCCATGTTTAATTAAAAGGCACATTTGGTTTAGGTTATGCATAGAAATAATTGAGTTGAATTTATAAAAAAATTCGAATGCCCTTTCATTCTTTACATGTTTGAGCTATAAGTATAACAGTGCAGAAAGTATAAGCTGGCACAGTTCTTTCAAAATCCACAATGATCTTAATATTAATTTAGTACCACTAGTATCCTACTCTTGTGTGTTGTCATCATGACTAGTTTGAAAGAGAACAATTACGAAATTGAGCATATCAAACTGCAGGAAATCTAGTGGTGTTGTTAAATTCGAAATAATAACCAG
Organism: Lepisma saccharinum; assembly: GCA_022664845.1. Taxonomy (NCBI): domain Eukaryota; kingdom Metazoa; phylum Arthropoda; class Insecta; order Zygentoma; family Lepismatidae; genus Lepisma; species Lepisma saccharinum. The sequence continues at coordinate 38,652 of JAGDQP010010070.1, forward strand.
AGACAGGTCTTTGATACGTATGAAACTGAATTGGCATTTGTGTTAATCGAAGAATATCAGCTTCTATCTTCATTGCATGACTTTTCATATTCAACAATGGGCATTCTCAGTTCCATTAAGATAATCACTAGATTACCCGCATGAGGTAATGTACTATCATCTGACGTACCATCACCTTTGTTTGTCTTCCAACAGTAACTAAACTATCATTATTTGCGCTCCTTTTAAATGCGATTCGCAAACTACATTACCAGAAAATCTATTCATAATCATTCATAAATCCGAAAAATAATCTCAGTGGGAATAGGAGTGTTTTTTTTAAATTTTCTCATTAACTAATCCAGCTGACATAATATTCAAGGTCAGGCTTTGAGAATCTACATGTACCACGGTCGATGGGATACCTAGATAATCGATTATGTCAATTAGTGCCATGCTTCCGTATCTCTACTTGTGAAAATAAATATGGACCAAAATTATCACTTTAAAATTTAATCCAGCCGTAAAAGTTCCACCAGTACCCTTACAATAACTTTGTTTTATATAAAGTTGAGAATAAAGAGTGAACAAACCCGTCACCGACATCAATACCGAGATATGTGGGAACGATTTGTACACAGCTCTTAATGAACTCGATCATTAATTATATTAAAAAAGAGATCATATTATATTAAAGAAAATTAAGATTCATCCTTGATCATGAGATTCACGCTCGTTATCGCACCACCAGAACTAACTGGTTCATGCCATTCATTAGTAACACATTTCCATAGAACGTATATGACTTTTGAACGAAAAAAAAAAGGATATTGGGGTTCATAAGCAATTGGACCAAAAACTCTCTCAATAATTTACATGTCGATATATGTTTCTTTATGTTTATAATCTCCATATGCTATGATCATACCTCTTGCTAGATTATAATGTAAGTTGCATTTCTTAATACTCAAGAATTTTAAATAAATTTTCCCCATATGAGTCCCTTGTGACTTGAGATCGGTATTATTGTTAAAGCCCAACAATCTACCAACTGTTCCAATATTAAAATTTTGTGCAAACGATGTAACTTCCATGCGATGAGTGGCATGGTTTTATTACAAGTACATCTTTTGGTAGTATTATTTCTATTGTTGATGCATTATACTGTCTCGGTGGAATATTATGTTTGTCTCCTTTAAAGAATAAAATATTGTTTTTCGTTAATTTGTTATCAGATACATGCTATAAAATCCAATAAATACAACTTTCAAATTATAGTTTTGATTATCAATCGAAGGTTTAGTGTAGTCCCTGATAAGTGCAACATAATCATTATAACAAAATATATTATTTAGTACTTTCAAATCTTTTATTTTCATGACTCATTCATTAATTAGTCAAGTATTACTTTTCCAAGAGCTTGTCGATAATTAATATCCATCAAACATGAATCTCAGTAATATATTGTAATACAAAAATATCCTCAACCCACATCAACAAAGTGTGGTATTCAATCAGACTTAGGAGGCACACCACCAAACGAATCGAATATACATGTATATAAGCTTCACTATTTTCATACCAACGGCATATGCAATGCTTTCCAGCATTAATTGATTCATCTAAGTTAACATTACATTATTGTTTCAATTGTGGTGTATCTGGTAGATTACCAGACATGAATACACTTTTAGTTTTTATATATATTAAATCTTGGGCTATATTTTCGTTATCATATTTGGTGCGCGAACTTTTACTATTAGCTTCTTCTTTCTCTGTTTCTTTTTCATTCATTTTCCTCTAACTAAAATTGATAATTCCATAACTTCATTGTGTTTTTTTCTCTTCTACCTCTTGTTTTATCGTTGTTTGCATCTTTTACTGCTTTTGCTGTAGCTTCTGAACCACCTGCAAGACTTCCAGCAGTTCCTAATGCAACAGGAATCACATCAATTGCAATTATAAAACATACTGTTCATTGTTGATTACCAAGATCCGTCAACTGCTCTAAGCTTATCGTGAGATCGATATTTTATTCTTTTTTCGTGCATCTTTGTTTCTTTCGAAGTTACGATTTATTTAGATTTAATTAATATTCAATAACTTTAATTCATGTGATAGAACTTGAAATGCTACAACTTTTGCCTTTATAATAAACGGAAATATTTTATAGATGCAATTTATTGTTCATGAAAAAATTATGTAAAAGAACTGAAGCGATATATTTCCAATGAATCCATCAATAAACTATTAATTTATAAGCCCTAACCCATCTTTGATTTTGTTTTCATGGCCATTGTTATCCTCAATGATGCCAGTTTTCTCCTAAATTAACATCTTTGCTAATAACTCGATCAAAAGCATTAAGCTCTAACTCCAGCCGTATGTCTATCTTATAGATCTTTAAAGTTTTATATCCAATATCTTGCTCACGACATGCTTTATCTTATCTATTTCTACCTCGATCACCTCTTACTATTCTTTCGTCTAAACGTGTACTGGGACAACAAAATTCATAGGCGGGGAGGTCTATTTCAAGAGGTAGTTAATTAATTATATCGTTGACTAAGAGCCTTTACCCTCAACATTTTGTCAAAATTTGGGTGGAAGAATATGAATTATTTTTATGAGGTATCCTATTCGCTTTGGAATTCCACAACTGAAGTCAGGTCAGTGTTCGATGCTTTATGTACGATAGTAGGTTCACCGTCTCTAAACGAATAGAAAAAGGGCCCAATTCAGTAGAATTGATTCCAGTCATTTTGATAAAGTTTAGGGAGAACAATATAGGAGTAGTTTCAATTATAAAAAGGGCCTTGCTCCAGATTGCGGCAAATGATAAGGACTGTGACTTTTTGAGATTTCTTTTGGGAGAATTTTGCAGAAAATCTGCAGAAAGTAAACAAATATGCAGTTGTTTTTGGAGAAAAGTTTAGTCCGTTTCGGTTAGGTGCAGAATTAAATCACCATCTGGATGGAAGTGCTCCTATGTACATAATTGCGTAGCTTCCGTAGATAGTGGAAAGGATTAGCGCTTTTCATCAAGCAGGCTGCGAAATTGCTTATTGATGTAAATTTTGATTTGAGGGGTTGGTAGTATACGAGTTAAGAATTAAGTTATGAAGAGAATGAAGCTATGGTTTCGGTATTGGGACTTATTTGGAACAAGTGTAACGACGTACTTTGTTGGGCCATAAACTATTTAAGTTAAATCATTCAAATTATAACATGTTGAAGAAATATGTTTCGTTTGCGCATAAGATATATGACCCTGTTGGATCCCTTTCCACAGTCACTTTAATTTCAAAGCTGCTACTGGAAGGAAGTTATTGTTTGAAAGCCCGTTGGGATGATAACGTTTCAACGGAGATAGTAAGCACGTAAATTTAAAAAAAATGGATGATAAGTTTGTGTTTCTAAATGGTGTATAAATCTTTAGAGGCTTTTCTGTTGATGGGTCTAAGAACACGTAAACTATGTATGTATTTCCGGATACTAGCCAACCTACATATAACTGTGTTATATTTATGAGAAGTGAAAGTGAGTCAAATGTCGAACTGCAGTTAGTCGTCAGTAAATCTAGAGTTGCGCTAATGGAGATTATAAGTATGTCTAGACTCGAATTGTTAGCCTGCTGTATTGATACCTTCCTTGCTTCATCGGTATTTACGAGTTTAAATCTGGATATTCCTGTTCATTATTGGACTAATTCTACCACAGCTTCCTGTTGGATAAAACGGAATGAATTATAGAGTGTTTTTGTAAATAACAGACTGAAGGAGATTCGTTCTTTGTTTCCTGTTTCCAATTGGATAAATGTGCCTGGCGAATACAACCCAGCTGCCCTGCTCAGTAGAGGATGTAATCCATCAGGTTGGTTAACTCCAGATAGTTGTAGGTACCACAATGGTTGAAGATGAAAAGATCATTTTGGCCAGTAGAAAGGAAGACGGCGAATGAAGAGGAGGTGAAGGGTTAAAAGAAAAAGACGCTTGTCTGTCTAGTAGCAGAATTTGAGTCCGCATGATAATTCAAGTATTTTTTGACGTACTAGTAAATTCTTGGTATAGTGGTTTTGATGTTACATTTGCCTACAATTGTTCTCATCCAGGCAAAAGAAGGAATTAACAGTTCCGGATTTGGAAGCCGCATAGATTATGTCGCTGTCCAGTGTTCAACGGAGCTTTTCGAGTGGACAATACCCGATTAAGGTCTGTGTAAGTTCGTGGACGAGGATGGTCTCATCAGAGTGAAAACTACGATTTTAAAGACTATAAAGATTTTAGAAGCCTTTTTGTGTTGCCTTCTGATTACAATCTAGTGCTCATGTTGTTCATGGAGGAAAACGTGAAAATGTACAAGCTATAACGTAAATTCTCTTGTGTCGGTTAAGAGATTGATCTTGGGTTATGTGTGCAAAGTAAACGATACGTTTTGCTCTCGCTAATTGTTTTCGGTGCGTAAGTCATGACGCGAAGAGGGTCAAAGTAACTACGATTGCGCTACCGGAAGATAAATTGAGAGACGACTTGGTTTTAGAAATTACTGGAGTAAAACTGAGAGGACCAATAATTTTAAAGAATGGTGAAAAGGTCTGGGCAGTTTTGTTTACTTGTATGGTATAACGAGCGGTTCATTTTGAATTAGTGATACCTTTATGGACTTGGTAGAAAATAGCTGTTGAATCTTCTGTTAGAATAATGCAATGGAAAATATACCTTCTAGTGCTGTATGGTGCGGGGGATGGCAGGAGCGTATAATACATACATTAAAATCCCTTCTAAGGAAAACATTAGCAAATACATTTTTGAACTACGATGAATAGTGACACTGCCAAGTTACTGTGAAGCTGTGATGAATTCGCGACAATTGACGTATTTTTCTGATGATCTGGAGTATTTGTATTGTTCACTCCTACCTTTGTTTTCCAAGACTTTCAAAAAACATGAATTCCGAATTTGGATTATGTACACAACCCTCAGATGACGAAACGGTATAGGAAGTTACAAGATGTGAAGAAAATGAGAGTCTGTGCGGATTAAATTGTGACTACGAGGTGTGGTAGAAATGTAAAGTTACCAATTTTTTATCTACTATGACGTTTTGGTTATTGTTCAAAATCAAAAGTTGGGAGTGATGTAAGATGTAACATTCTCTGAGAATAAAGAAAGTAAGAAACTGGAGTGTAAGTACACGGCCTGTAGGACAAAAGTAAAAGGAGGGAACCGTTTGTTTTGATGGGAGCCTTCCTTTGTGATATGCTGAATTTACACAACACCTTCATGAATGCATTATTTTGAAACAGTTCGCTTCAAATGTTTAGCTAAAAAATCACTCTTAACAGTTAAAAAGATTCAAACTAATAATATAAAAATGATTTTAGTGAATTCGAATATTACTTAGTTCTAGATAATAATTTCAATTTTGGCGGTAAAATATAACCCGACGCATCCACTTTTCGCAACGAAACAGGCATGACTCCTTGCGAGCTAACGGCGGAAGGAACAATTTAGTAGAGTTTACTCTGAACTAGATATGGCCACATTTTCCGGAAAATATATATAGTTTTCTGGGGCGATGTGTAGTAGCACTTTCGATACCGTTTAAGAAGAAGAAGTGAGATTGCCACTCTGAGTAGAAATTATTAAAAAGAAAAAAAGAGTCACAGTTGCTGGAACAATCCTTACATGTGTCTTGCCCTGAGATACCTATCCTGAATACCAACCTGAAAATACTTATGGGTAATTCCCTCTGCAATTCAAAACAAATAAACTAAATAAAAGAGAAAAGTTTAATTAAAATAAAAAAAATGCTGTTTTAAAGGCCAAAACAATGTATTAAAAACCAAATGAACACTAAACTTACAATGAAGCCCAGTAATGGAAGCAATGAACAACAAACTAGAACAAGAAAACCGGAAAAGTCCAAATATCAGAGAACTTCCCCCCCGTGGGAGACCATGAGGAAAATGAGAGATAAAACCAACAAAATATACTGCAAGTCAAGCAGCCAAGAGTTTGGTCTGTATATGGCTTGGTGACCACTAAACCAATTTGTATCTATAGGAAGAAGAACTTAGAACACTAAAATAATAGGCCTGATCCAAAGCTGCCTAAGGGCTTTAAATAAAATCCAAATTCTCACAAAAATAATAATTACAGCCACAACCAGACGGCTTAAACCTGAATACCGAACAAACCGGAATGGCGAAAAGGAAAAGCAATAGCAACTAAAGAAAAATTGAGACCTCTGACTCTGAGAAGTGTGGATAAACACATATGAGTCAGTGACGAAACGGATGTGCACAAATAGCACCCATTCCTAATAAAATAAATAAACAAAATTATAAAACAGGCAATAATTACACACTTGAATTCCTATTTGTGAAACTATGTCTACGAAGGGTAACATTCCTTACATCATAAGTTTATTTTAACAATACTAATGCAAACTAACGTAACTTTATCTAAATAAGTTATTTGTAAGCCCGGGGAACGCTTCAAATATACTCTGAGCTAAGACTAAATAACATCGTACACGTTAATGTTAATGTAACATCGATATTAATGTTTCTAAAGCTAATAAATCTAAATTCGATTTACTTCGATTAACTTTTTCTAAAGTCACTGAAACAATAAATCCAATACTTGATCATATATAAAATACCAAAAGATAAATACTTATTTTCACAATATGAGTGATTATGGAAACATCTTTCACTCGCACAATTAGATCTTTCTTTTCAATAAATGGTAAGACAAACAATTGGTTTATCCCATAAGTAATGTCGTATGTGCGATAATAACTGCAATGACGCCATCTCACGCGCAAATAGTGAAGTAGACGGCACGTGTCATAGCTGAGTCATATAGGACACTTGATTGTGCAGCAATGGTGTAGAAGGAGAACGGTATACTCCACGTTTTGGAAGTGTGACTTTTGGTTGACCATGGCAGTGTCGGAGGAACACACACAACATGTTATGCTATATGAATTTAAGCAGGGACATTCAACCAGCGCAGGGGCACGAAACATCAATGACATATTGTCAGGGTACTGTGGATGCACGAAAGTGTCAGAGGTGGTCCCAGAGGTTTCGGTCTGGGGACACCAGTCGCGTCAATAAGCCACGAGACAGGAGACCTGTTCAGTTGGACAAAGATTCCCTGGGAGGAGTGGTTGAGGAAAATCCAATGCAAACTGTTGAAGAACACGCCATCAAAATCCATATCACCCATTCGACCATTCATCGTCATCTGCAGGACCTTCGGTACGTGTCGAAACTCGGAAAATGTGTACCCCATACGTTAATGCCTCAATTTAAGCAGCAGTGAGTTGACATCTACAGACATGAACCTTTTCTGTACAGAATGGTGACAGGGGATGAAAAATTGGTACACTACCATTACATTACACGCAAACGGCAGTGGGCACATAAACAGAATGCAGGAACTGTGCCAGAACGTGATCTCCACCCTGCAAAGTGATGTTAAGTGTTTGGTGGGATATCCGCGGGATAATCCATTTTAAGCTCTTATTACGTAGCCCGACCATCCACGCAGATGTCTACTATCAGCAGCTTGAACGGACTAAACGTCTTACTCTGATTGATTGCAATTGTTTGATTCTATCCTACATTGTGATTTGTATTTTTGTTTTATTGATGGTTATAATTCACAGAATATACTTAAAGAATGAAGAAATTAATATTTGTTCTCTATGCAAAAGGGGGCAAGCAATTTCGCCTTTTTTTAAAAATATTTTGAACCGAGAAATAAACGTCTTATACATAGTGTATAAGGGACCTCTTCTAGTAGTACTACTGTACGTATCGTAATGTATACCCACAATTATGTTAAAAATAAAGGGGTTTTCTAAATGCTTGCGGCCAAGCAACAAGTTACTACGATCAGCTTTTATATGTTTAACGGACTTCAAGTTCTAACAGTAGGGTTACGATACCATAAAAGTTCCGGACTAAATACTGACAAATTAGCTCAAAAAAGTGAGTGGAAATTCAAAAAATTTCTTGCAATATCAATTTAAAATACACTCTTCATGCTAATCATAGGTAATTGTTTATATTAGTATTTTTAGTGCCAAGTTCGCATGATCCTCTTTTCATTTACGTTTGTAGTTTCTTTGTGTTGCTAGAATATACCTGGGTGAGGTTATTTCCACGTAACTATGTACAGGCAGCGAAAAAATGGATTTTAAAAAAACAAAGACAAGAAATATTTTTCCGCGAGGATGCATTTGTTGTTTAACCTTTGTGAAATCAAAGGTTGTTATGTTAAAAATATACAAAAAACTTCCTATTTACATTAGAAATACAATATATCTCATTAAAGCTTTTGTACACAAGAGAGAAGTACCATCTAGTGATAGGCAAATTCCCGGGAATTTATTTTTGGGTAATATTCCCAGGCAATTTTCCGGAATTTTATATTTAAACTCAAACAAAATTGGACTCTGTTACTAGATTGTGATTTCAAAGTAAAATAACTTTTTCTTTGTCACATAATATTTATTACTGTGCTCTCCAGAAGAATCTTTAGAATGTATATTCTGTATACTATTATGAATTAATTGTACCCGGACGAATTTAACATTTTGAGAAGCAATGCTAGTTTTTTTCTATGTAAACATTACATTTGAAAAAAATATGTCTTTAAACTACATAGACAGAAAGCTGTCACTGACTGAACCTCTAAAATAATGTTTTGAGTAGTGATGTAAAATTTCCTAAAATATTGAACGCGGACCTTAGATCGACAATGGGTATAGGCACCTGGTTTCATACCGCACGGCCGACCCTCCTGGCTGTGAGGTTTTCCAGGCTTTTACTGTAACCAGGCAGATGTACCTTGAGGCCCTGGCGGCTGCATTCCTCATCCTATCATGGCCTGAGTCAAATATACCTAATGACGTAAGTGGATTTAATTTAATTTAATCGAACTCAAAACTGAAATCAGTCTGTCTTCATCTTATTTTTCTGGAATGCTACCTTGTGTTACAAACGGACTGGTGCACGAAGTGTAATCAAACAAATAATTGTTTTATAGATACAAACCATATCTCTATGCCTAAGATTTTCATCTAAGACCTATAAAACCAAGTGAGATGTAACACAGTGTGGAAAATGTTCATATAAGCTGTCGCCAGGTTTTATCAGCGAACACCCCATTAGTATGATCAATGTTTGGTTGGAAAAATTCCTGCGAGACTTTTCCAACGACACCTGAACAACATTCCTAAGTTATAAACTACCTCCACCTCCGGAACCGCTCCTGAAGTTCGTATGATCTAAATGGGTTTTCATTATCTCAACGAAATCTTTCCAATTACACCTTCCTAGCCCAAGTAGTTCCTGAGCTACAAGTTGTCGACGGACGGACTGATCGCGTATATTAGTTTTTTTCGCTTCAATATGAATAACTTGTTTTTATTTTTTTTAAGAAGTAGAAAACGGTAACCAAAACGTAAAGGACATAACAGTTTTAAACTCGCGAGGTTATAAACGTCCTAGAAATCAAGGCTGTTAATCTGAAATCGGGTTTACTTGTGTTGAATATGGTCATTGCGTCAATTTTCACTATGGAGAAAGCTAAGCAAACCAAAGAGCCTACAATGTACAAAGTCATAGTTTTCATTCAATGAGGAACACAATGGCCTTTACCTAGCGGTCTTGGTTCAATTGTAAATATTTGGCTTAATATTTAGTAGTTTCTGGGATCGGTCCCAGCTACCGACCATCCTGACTGAGGGTTTTCCTGTCACAATGCTGGGATTGTACCCCAAACTAGACCCTAACCGTCTAACTTCAACAATCCTCTTCCCAACCCTATCGCGGCCTGAGCCTCAAGGGCTTTAAAACAATAAAAGTTCGAACGGTGTATGGCTCATCAATGTCTCATTTCTAGTCTAGAGGAGGGGAATTGACCTACAGACAGAAAAAAACTCATTTTTTCAGACGGGTGCTCACAAGAATAAATAATTTGTTCGTATGAATTTAAAGTGAACCCTATAAGACTGTAAAGATTTTTGTGTACACTTAGATTAGCTTAAGTTCTTTAAATGTGGAAGGCTAAACAAATTAGAAGGACATGTTATTTTGAGACACCATATTACAAGCGGCCACATAAATCGATGTCGCTGGACTCAGTTCTCAGGTTTCTTCTGCTTCAGACGCTAGCCGACGTTGTAGACAGATGAACAGATAAAGTAAAACTGTAATGATTAAAATAAATTACGCCCACTGAACACATTTTCTCTACAATGAGAAAAAAATAGAAAATGAGTTTTCACCAATTTTCACTTTTGAGAATTGACTAAATTTGTCGCATTCATATCAAAATATCGTTCTTGATTTTTTTTAACATTAGTGCTCCATCTTCACATCCATTGTATTTCCGATTTCAATTTGCGCTCCCATATTTATTAAAAGTTTTCAATTACCTACAGAAAACGTTCACTTCTTTTTGAAAATTTACACGCATACTTTCATAGCGAACGTTAAGAATTGAAGGGGATGATTCATTTTCAATACAAACCGCACACCAAGAAGCTAGGCTTGCCTTAAAATGATTCCTCTACTTGGAGAATTCGTAGCAGAGTAAGTGATTCCGTTCCACTTCTCAAAGTTTCCTGAACATGACAGTGACAGTCACCGTGACGTCACAAAATTCAACAAATCACATTGCTGAAGTAGCTTATTACTATAAAATTTAATATAAAATCGACCTATAAAATTTTGTATATTCAATTCCTCACCAGAATGACAAGAAAGTTAGTGCCAAGTGTAGGTAGGTAGGAAATAGGAAAAAATGTTGTATTCTAATGTTAAATATTCAGTTCATCTATAAAAGTGAATTAATTTGTATTTTGCTAGTATTAAGCATAGAAATATTCAGTCATGCCGGAGATGCGTCAAATTGAATTAGCGAGAGTAAAGTTATAAGAATGATCTCAACCTTCGAATATTTTATAAGATGGAATAACAACATTCAGTCACCTTTGGTATGTAAGAAAAGAAGCTACTGAAGGACAAGACGGTACAAACATGAAATTATGCAAATTATTGATGGATGAGAGGCAAGATCAATATAAGATTATATTCAATATTAACAGCGGATGTTATTGTGAATTAACATCTAAGTAACAACGAAAACATGTCATTAAGTAACGCCGAGTGTAAAGTTACAGGTAAAGAATTTAAGAAAAGCGTTGGTTCACCTCACATAAACGTATTTATTCTTTCCTCCTTCCACTTCATTTCTAAATTATATTCCTAACATATTGTCGTCATCTGGGAGATCAATGTCTTGGAAAATTCCAGTATTAGTAATGCAAGTAAGATCAAAATTGATATCTCTGCCTTGACGACAACCAAGTAGAAAAACAAGTTCTTCCAAAATTATTGAACTAGATTCATGAGTGCTCTAGACCTCAGTCTTGGCTCCGTCGTGCAACAGCAACAGTCAGCAACACTTCTTATCTGATAGTGTATTAGTATCATAAAGTCGGACATTATTATATTTGATCTTTCGTTTTGGACTTAGAGTTTACAAGTGAATTGTTGAACACTACCAACATTTTAGACAATTCTTCAAAAAGACGTGCATTCTATAAACTGTATTATTTGGACAATTCCTCGGTGAAATTGGTGTCGTTAGAAGCATTACAATTGACCTGCTTGGTGATGTGTTCGAACGCCGCTGCTTTTGTCATCTCAACCCTTGTTACCTTCTCTACAGCTAAAGTCTTTCAGTGACAGGTGAGTTGAGACAGTTAGAATTTAACAGAATATACTTGTATTATGAATGTGATGTCTTTGAGATCATTGCACTATATAAGATGTATTGATAAGATATCGATTTGTAATCGACTGATTCAATTTGATAGCGTATCGGCATGGCTGGGTAGTTCGGCTACATGTACGGAAATTCAGTGGCACAATAAATTAGCTAAAATATGAATGTTTTGACTTCAGTTTAAGTCTTTACCATCTGACTACGTCAGCCCCAGAAGAATGTAGTTTAAGTTAAAGATAATCTGTAAAAGATTGGTATTTTATTGATTTCTTCCACAGGAGGAAAAACTTCTGTCACATGGTTTTTGGCACCATAAATAACTACAAAAGACCAGGGTACTAGTAGTCTTTCACATTAGTTAAGCTAACTTCTATATATGTTCCAGAAAAAAAATCTTTACCATTTTTTAAAATCTAACTTCTGATATTATATACTTTATGTGGTTCCGTAAATTGTTATAAGTTTGAATTAGATTATACTTAACTCCATATATACCATAAGTTATTGTATTATTAGTATCAATGCTCATTTGGTTCATCTGTCTTGTAATATATGTATGCACTTGTTTTCTCTTTTCTAATAAAAGATTGCTATGACTAAGTCCAGATATTGCTTTATGAACATACATACTGGAAAAAACCTTTAACAGCATTTCAAACGGAATAATATTTGTCTCACAAAACAATTCTTTAGTTGGATAGTATAGAGGATAGCCATACACTAGTCGTATCGTTTTCTTTTGGAGCATTATAAGTTTTTGTGGGGCCACGGTAGCTCAGTTGATAGAGCGCTCACCTCTGGTGCTGGGGTCGTGGGATTGATCCCTGCTCATGCAATGTGAGCATTGTGATGGACAAACACCGTGCGCGTGAGTTTTCTCGGGGTGCTCCCTCTTTCTTCATTCCACCAATTCATCCCATCATCATCTACACGGCCTGAGCCATAATTGCCTGAAGGCTTTAAAATAAATTCAAATTCAATTATAAGTTTTTGTAATTTAGTTTTATTTGTATAATCCCAAATTGTACATAAATATAACAAATTATTTTGTATACACGCAATATACACAAAATTTTAAAAATTTATGGAGAAAAGTTTTTTTTAAACGATTTAATATTCCAACAATGGAAGCTATCTTTTTTTTGTAAATCATAAATATGAGGTTATCGAAATAGATGTAGATCCATTTTCAATCCCAGATACTATGTACATTCAGCTCTTTTCACTATTATTTTTGTGATTAAATTTTATCTGGGAGTTCTATATTTGCTAAAGGTTTATGAAATATTATATAGTTTGACTTTTAAGAATTTAGCAACAAACAGATCCCACATAACATAGTACATCCCTGGGACGTCCAATTTAGATCCCATTAACGTCATATTTCTCAAGCTCCCATAGCGATGTCCTAAGGCCGTCCGTGGGATAACTCTGTGGGCAATACAAACAGTTCATCCCGTATGTAGGTCCCCTGGATGTCCCCGGAAAGCCGTGCGGGATTACCTACCTGGAATTTCTATAAATTAAATCGACCTTACTATTAATATTATTTAATTAATTATAACTATACGAAGGATATGCCTTTGTATAATTATACAAAGGATTAATTATAACTATACGTCCCATGGATGTAAACGGGACTTAAACAGGACTTCCTACGGACGTCCCGATATCCTGCCAGCAGATCCGTCAGATATTCCTGGGACGATATTTTGCTATGTGGGTTAACACACAACCAATTAAATAAGATAGATATATCTTCCTTCATGTTTGCCTTCAATTGCTCAATTGAATCTGCATTATAAAATATAACGCGATAATCAACAAATAGTACAATTTTTCCTCTTAACCGTAAGCGGTATATATCATTCACGTACACTAAAAATAGCAAGTGACCAAACACAGATCCCTGAGGTACTCCATACAATTTTAAAATCACCCCTTTGCTTGCCATTTGCTAATACATAATGAAGCCTATTAGATTCTATACCAATCGAGAGATATTCCTCTAAATCCTGTATTCTCTATTTTTTTAACAACGTTACATGATTAATAGTATCAAAGGCTTTTTTCAAATCAATAAAAATTCCAGATGGTAATTTCTTGTTATCCAAAGTTTCCTGCATTTCTATTATTATATTAGTTACTGCATTTATAATCCCTGATTTTTTCCAAAAACCATATTGATAAAAATAATTAATTCAATTAAAGTATTTTAACATTTTATCATGTACACATTTTTCCATTAATTTTGCTATAGAACTGGTTATAGAAATTGGCCTATAATTGTTAGGATTTAGTTTATCAGTCCCTTTATTAATTGGTATCACCTTAGCTATCTTACACAATTGCGGAAATGATCCCATAGAAAAGGAAGAATTAATAATATTACATAAACTTTCACTAATGACATTAACATTTGATTAATAATTCATTACGCACCCATCCCTTGTTTTATTCCTCTTTTTTTTTCAAGGTATCAATAACTTGAATAATTTCTTGTGGACTAACTGGTGTAAGAGAGAATGTTATATTCTGGAATAAACTGTTATTATACTGTGTATTTTTGGGCGAAAGAAATATATACCTGCCCATTACTAGTTCCATCCACATAAGACCTTTAGGCATCTTTGGTTAAGGCCCTGGAAACATAATTACTGCTTGAATACATTTATGAGATGCAGTGCTAATAACGATAAAATATATATTATAAATATAAATATATATTTTAAATATATACATTTACTAAATATATATTTTTAAAAAGAATTAACATTTTAAATACTTTATTTATCATCAAATGTCATCAGGGTCCCTGTAGAAGTAAGTTATTTTTCAAAGTACCACCACTGTTTACACGTACATATAATAATAATAATAATAATAATAATAATAATAATAATAATAATAATTTATTGGGATTTTCAGACCGTACAAAAATGTACATTGAGTACAACGGTATAGAATATATGAGTTACAGAGCATGCAAAAATACAGCTGTAGAATGTGAAAATAAAATCCTTGAGATAGAGGTACACAAGTAATCAAAGTTATATACACACAGATACAAAATACACATATACATAAGTTATACTTGAACATATTATAAGCACAAGTTGTGCAATGTGACATTGATATAAGGCACGTTAGAACAAAGAATATACGTGCTGTAATAATTATACTATCAATAATAACGCTCTCAATTTTGTTTGATACCTAATTATTTCATAACGTAAGATAAAAATTCTGAATTTGAATGAAGCACTTTTTTTTATCAGCATGTTGTGAATCTTTTTTCTGAAATTTTGAGTATATTGTCACGTTCCCGGATTCATCTATTCTTCTATTGAATAGAAGGATTGTTTTGTAAGATATTTTTTACTTTATTTTTTTCTTTTTTTTTCAAATTTTGTTGCCGAATTTGTATCTTCGAGATTTTGTGGAAGTTTATTATACAGAAGAGGTCCCATATATTTTGGACCAACTTCTAAAAGAGTGCTGTTATGCGATGGTATCTCGATGTTTTGATTATTACGGGTGTCGTACGAATGTGGTTACAACACGATCCCGCTATATTATATGACCCACAAAAGCATCATAACGATATATAATATATTCACACATAACTCTTGACATCCTATCAAACCCATTGTGAAAGAAAGTTGCAAAGACCATAAATAAATTGACATTGAAATTCCTATCAAAGCGTGAACTCCGTGGAGGTCTGGGAAGAAAGGCTTCGAGGTCCGAAACCAGACCGGAGTCAACCATTTGAAGATCCCTGATCTAGGGAAATGTACATACAAAATTTTCGTACTACTGAATATGCATTGTTGAGAAATCTTAATTGTTGACCAAAGATACATAATTAAGTTATGAAACTTGGACTTGAGAAATACCTATGGAAATATACAGACAAAATTTCCATACCCCTAAATATACATTGTTGAGAAATCTCCATCGTTGGCCAAAGATACATAAAATCAAATGTTACTAAAAAGTGTAATTTTGAACAGAGAACTACAACACTTTGAAGTTGGGGTGTACTCAAGAATCTGAGAGAGTGTGACAACCAGTGGAGGCTGTGGCGAATTCGTGTAAAAAAAAAAAAAAGAATTGTGCTTAATTCCTGTCTCAGTGGTTTCTCCGAATATTCAAGATACTAATGTAGCTTTTTTTTAATTTAGCACTGGCATGAGAAAGCACCAAAAACATGCAATTGTCTTGGTAACAGTTTTTTTTTTTTTTTTTTACAAAATGTCTGGGGGTGGGTTCTCAGACAAACAAAAGTAGCCTTCGTCACACAAGTCTTGCAGTTTCATTGCCCTGACCACAGCAGGTACTAACAAGGAAAGAACGAGAAGGGGAAAGGGAGAAACAGAAAAAGATCAATAGTTTCTTTTTCATTATTTTCCTACAGAAACGAAAAGAAAACCGAACATTATAAAATACGTGTCTCCCAGTACATGCTGCTTTTAGGAATTTCTCAAAATATGGTTTCTTCTGGAAATACTAGATACCACAATTTTGACACGACTTCGACACACAGTTTCAAAATAAGAGTTTGGGTGCAAAGCTGAAACAGGTCGCCGGGTCACTCGGGTCAAGTTTGGACCGGGTCGCCAGGTCTAGGCTTCGGACCCAGCCTGATCCGGTGACCCGATTTGGATCCGGTAACTCGGAGGGCAAAGTAGAGATTTTATTTTATTTCCTTGAGTTTGAATAGTTTTCATTTCAGGGGTAACCAGGGCCGGAGACGTTACTCTCAGAGCACGAAAAATACGACGCCGAAATTCCCAGTTAATTATATTTCTAAGAACGGGTCTCCGGTTGGCCTATGTTCGGGTCACCAAAGCGATCTGGTTTCATCTCTGCTTTTGTGACGGAACGACGTAAAGGTAGCAGCACCCCAAAAGAGTAAGTTGGAGTAAGAGTACGGTTTATTTTACTTTGTTTGGTGCCAACACAATTCTGTTTTGTTTGATGCCAACACAACACTCTTTTATCAGGTCTCAGCATGTAAGACCTGATAAAAGACATTTTCAAAAACTAAAAAAAATAGTTACTCTCCCAAAACACTTTACAGGTGCCTAGGTCTGTTCTCTAAAAAGTAGTCGTCTGGACACAATATTTGGTTGTTCAAAACAAGGTGTTTCTGTACAATCTCTTATAAGGGTTAATGCTTTCTTTGATACCTGTTTTTCTCAAAACTACATAAATGTCACTTATCAGCTTCTTCCATTCACCCACAGAATTACAATGTGTTTTAATCCTGGGGCGCTAAAACAAATTTGTGATAAGTAGGTCTTTAACATTTGTTTCTATATTGCATGTGCTTCATTAGGAATGTGTCAGTTTTGAAGAATCTTGTACTGGACATCAGATATTTCATCGTTCAATCAGTAACAATGTGTTAGGTCAGCTATACGTTTATGGTTAATTTTTCACTAGGCTCACGTACCAGTATCCAAAGGTTCGCGCAGCAGTACTGGTACGCGTGCCGTGGTTTGAGAAACTGCTGTTCAGTCCAACAGTATCTAAAAGTTATAAATATTGGAGTTCCCAACTTGCGTTGGGAAACATTCAGTTTTACGAGTCAATATAAGAAACGTTACTGAGCTTCGTTTTCTAATATTGAAAAAGAGAATATATTTAATCGGATTCGAATTTTAAAAATAAATCCCAGGCAGCATTGAGATTTGTGTAGTTGTTTATGATGAAACTTATGATTTATTTCTTATTCTAATATTAGACAGTTTTTTTTAAAATGCATGATTATTTTGCAAATAATGAATTTTGCTAACGATCTTATTTTATTTACCGTTTCCATGGGTGTCTGTGCAACCAGGGGGCTGAGTAACTTGCGTTGTCTAAGGGCCAACAATGATGTTAAGATGAACCTGCACAGGAGACAAGTAGACAGGGCCCAATAGCTTAATTTAGCACTGGAACTGACCCTCAAAATTTTCTTGCGTATATCTTACTCCTGACGTCTTCTGGTACGTTTCTGTTACTGAGAAAAGTTATGAGGTCTTCTGTTGTCATTTTTAACTAAACACGATTGACTTCATAGAGGGCCTTTGTGTTCAGATAACCTTTGCTGTAATAAACGGCGAAAAAGAAACTTGACTTCTGTCTATGATGCATTGTGAACCACTCTAAACATGAGAAATCGGTTTTTCAAATTTGAAGAATAAGTTTCATCCGTAAGGCATCGGAATCCCATCTAAAATATCACTTTTTCTATCTACAGCGAAAGCATTTTGTTGAAAACCATTCTTTGTTATTGAAATGCAATAGTTTTTGATTAATCACATTTTCATCGCGAAACGAGTGAATATTTCCGCTCTTCTGATGTAGTGTGCAGAGTGTGGTCATGTGAGCGTGAGGTCTGCATTCTTGAGGACCTAAAGTCCTATGCATGCTACCACGTCTGTTGAATTAGTGGTGTTCGGTATTTCTAGAAAATTCCAAGGAACACGTCAATAGCTACTTGTCTACGTATTCACAGCAATCGTGGTGGAATAAA